>APFE030673198.1:5071-38000 GCA_000404065.3 Pinus taeda | reverse complement strand
GTTGTGCTCGCGTGACACGACATGCGGTTCAGCTGCTGCCACTATAACTTCCAGGCCAATGTACCACTCCGAAGCACAGCACACGGCTAAAATGAAGTTTGAATGTGTGACTTGTACTTGTATAGTAACAAAAACGCCTTAACAGTGAGTTCACTAGCCAACAAGCCTCATCCCTAAAGGCTGACCTTAGTTTTCAAATGACCTATTTTAAGGAAAAGGTGTGACAAAAATGCCTTAACAGTGAGTTCACTAGCCAACAAGCCTCATCCCTAAAGGCTGACCTTAGTTTTCAAATGACCTATTTTAAGGAAAAGGGGATCGGTTTTCCTAAAATAGGTAACAAAATTTTTGGCTAGATTTTAAATAATTTTAAATACAGATTTTTAATATTTTAATTATTTAAATTGTATTTTTAACTATAAAATAAATTAGATTAGTAATTATTTTAAAAATATTTAATTATTAAGAATTAGCAATGATATGTATTCTAATCAAAATTTGAAAAATAAGTTTTTTAAGTAATGAATTTTTGAAAAAAAATTAATGTTTATTTTTCTAATTTAATTTATTTAGAATCCGATAAAGACTAAATAAAATCTCAATGGAGTTTTCAAGAGTGTTAAATTTTTGTACATAGTTAAAAATTATTTTAAACAACACTTTATTTGAATTCCGGCAAAAAAAATTAACTAAAACCTCCCAAAAAAAATTTGCATCCCAATTTAAAATCAAATTTATTTATTTCAAAAAATTCATTAAAAAATTACTTTCAAAACTATAATTTTAATATCAATTTATTATTTAGAAAAAATCATAAAAAATTACTTTCAAAACTGTAATGCTAAAATTTTTTCATTTATTTAATAAATCAACGAGTTCAATTATATATTTGATAATGATTAAATATTATATTTAATCGTTAATTAAATCATCTCAATTCATTAAATTAAACCATCAAACATTGAAAAACAACTCTTCCTTATACAAGAAACAATGTCGTTTCATGGAAATATCTTTTATTAAAATAAAAGATTTTTACTTTATTTAATCACATCGAAATTATTATATTGAAAGAAAATTCCTTTAATTTCCGCGACACATTTTAAATTAATTATTTATATATATATATATATATATATATATATTAATATATATTTTGAATTATGAGCGTTATACTTTATTTTAAAAAAACTTATAAATTAATGGAAAATAATGGAAATTCGTGAGATTATAACAAGTAGAATTTTTTTTAAATGAGGGTTACAAGCGTCAAACTTCAAGATTTTGGGTGTTTCTGGGTTCTTGATGGTGTTGAATCCATTTCCATCATCCTAGTGAATTTGTGGAGCCTATTTTAATTATTATTTTGTTATTTATAGGGATTAACAAGGCCGCATAGCTAGCCTTCCCTGCTACTTAGTTTAGTTATTGAACTTTGAAAGATATAAACTAACTAACACATTTGAATAAGAACTACATTGTAGATACTCTTAGTTTAAGTATAGTTAAGTTAGCATCAAAGACATACATGAATGGGCAAACAAAATGTTTTTCAGTGGTCGTACGACACTGCTAATGGCCTGGGACTAGGAATAGTACCTCTAACAACTAGAGTGGTATGGATAAGAAATAACACCTCTAATAACTAATTAATAATAACTAGAAACAAGTAATATCGATTCACTAGTATTAGTATTAGACAAAATCTATTGGTGAAATATATTTTTAATATAAAAATATATTATATTAAATGATAAACTTATATATATTATATATATATATATATATATATATATATATGATAAATAAAAATAAATACAAATTATAATAATGATGACAACTTTATAAAAATAATAAAAAAAATTAGCTGAAAAGTACTCAAAAGACAAAAGACAAGTATGAAAAATCTATGTTATAGAACTAAATTGTATAGGTCTAGGTTTGAAGGAAAATGTGATAAGTTAGATATAAATAAGATATATAAACAGCTTGTTGACTAAATAAGCTACATAAGCCCTATCCAATAAATATTTGCTTGGATAAGATATATAAACATTTTGTTGATTAAACAAAATAGATAAATATTTGTTTGATTTTAGTGATGTAATGAATATAAAGAATTTATAAAAAGTTTGTGTATTAAATAAAAATTAAATGGTTGATAAATATTATTGGGTATTAATTCATGCTAAGTATCAAAATATTTGTTTCCATAATATTAAAAAATTATATCAATTAATTAAATTATAATTCTATTTTAAATTAGTATAGCCATCATTAATTATAGAAAATTAATTTGTAGATATATTTCTAATCTAAAAACAAGTAATAGAAATAACATAATAAATTAACTTTAAATAATAAGTGTTTAATGACAATTATGGGCATAATATGCATTTTTTTTAATTTAATCAAAAAACAAAAACAACATAATTACATTTGAGAGAAATCTAATACTCTATTTTGAATGTGAGGTATAAATATTTGATACAATTTAAATCAATATCATTTTTCCAATAATTATTAAAATCTTTATTTCAAAAATAAACACATCTACACATACAAATATATTATAAATATATTAGTATACAATATTAAATATATATTAAAATATATAATATTCCGATGTAATAATATATATTTCAATATAATTTAATACACCAATAAAATAAATGATTTACGTTTAAAAATAAACCAAATTTCATTAATTTACAATAATTTGATTTGAAACATCACTTTTCGTAAATAAACATTATTGAATTATTACACTTACCGATTGTGTGCTCAAAATAATTAATTAGTAAAGCGTAAACTTATACCTGATATACAAAATTTTCATAAAATAACATTAGAAAGTTCATGTTTATATGCCTTATGCATTCCCATTGCCCATAATTGCACTGCGTATTATTACTTACCATTTCGTTTCACATTGCGGTGTGGTCACATGGTTAAAGTAGTAAGTAGAGGCCACCCGATATTTGATATTTCTCTTTAATAAGAATATAACCCCACTTTGGATCAGGCAGGCAAGCCAGATGGATAATATCAATTTGAATTTCATCGTTTACAACTACTCTACTTAGGGGAGAATCAATTGAAATAATGTCATTAAGCATTTTTTCCATTTATTATTCATCTTAGTGAAGTTTGTGAACATTTCCAACCACTCCCGTTGGTCCTTTAAGAGCTGGAGTCGTGTCCCCTGTCGAGGACTGCAAATATCTTCGAGTCACCCAATGAGATCGTCCGTGCTGCAGGATACATGACCTCTACGGCGGCAAAAATACTTGTACCCGACAGGTATATTAAGTTGAAGATCTCATATTTTTACGATTTTACAACGTTCCAGTACATAGACATCATCGCCAAATAAGAGTACACTTAAATCAACCAATCACAACTTGAAAAAGTAAAACTAAAATATTATATATATATATATTATATATATTATTTTACTGTTTTAATATTTGGTTAAACAATTGTTTAATATCTAGTCAACCAAAAATAGAATGTGTATCGTGGCAGGGATAATAATAGGCGTAGTCTAATTTATAGATGAATATATTTTTTCGGAGTTGTGTGACTTTTTGGAGTTTTGGGTGGTGGAAAAATTTGAGGTGAAATCTTGATTTGTATTATTTAAAATAATTTTTTGACTGTATATATGGATTCAACAACATTAAAAACTTAGGGCATTTCTATTGTGCAAGATTTACCCATTAATCTCGTGATTTCAATAAATTCCAAGGTGAAATCTTGATTTGTATTATTTAAAATAATTTTTTCACAGTATATATGGATTAAGCAACATTAAAAACCCTTGGGGCATTTCTATTGTGCAAGATTTACCCATTAATCTTGTGATTTCAATAAATTCCAAGGTGAAATCTTGATTTGTATTATTTAAAATAATTTTTTGACTGTATATATGGATTCAGCGACATTAAAAACCCTTAGGGCATTTCTATTGGGCAAGATTTACCCATTAATCCGGCCAGATTTTAGAGAAATTAAACCAGAAAAATCTACTGCAAATCCACTTGAAAAGCTTTCAAAAAGTCGCACTAAAGACAACTCCGATCTTTTCACTAGAATACCACAAAAAAATTCAAGAAAAAAATGTTTTTTTTCTTTAAAATGCAATTTTGAATGCATAAATGAGTTCAACTCTTCTACATATTAAAAACTTAAACTCAAGTTTTTGGAAACCTCTACTAGATTTTAGTTGAATTAACCAAAAAAATATGATAAAAAAAAGTCATTTCTTTTATAAATTAAGCCAGGCCATGCTTAATAATAAGGTTTAATTCCAATTTAAGTAACATAAATACAAAATGATTTAAAAGTTCAAAAAATATTAATATTAATTTGTTTTTTTACATTCTTCTTTTAAGAATATTATATAATCTTTTCAATAGAAGATATATCATTCTTTCAATATTAAAACATGCGAATTAACATATAACATTTGAAAATAATATATATATATATAATAATATATAATATATATAATATATATTATATATTAATTCAAACCTTAAATAGGACAAAATTACATTTTGTAGATGCCCAAATATATTAGATTTAATTCCAATTTATTTAACAAAAAACAAAATGATTAAAGTTCAAAAACTATTAATATTAATTTAATTTCTTTACATTCTACTTTTAGGAAGATATATAATTCTTTAAATATTAAATATGGAATTAATATATGTATATATATCAAAGAAAAAATTGTAATTGTATTTAACCTTAAAATAAGGACAAAATCACATTTTGTAGATGTCGAAGGGTATTATTTACGTATAAGAAAAAATGCTTACAAAAATAAAGAGCTCAGGGCTCCATAGAAGCATGCCTACAACCATAGGTACATGAAAGATTTTTATCTTTCTTAAACAAGGTTGGCATAGGCTGCCCAAATAACACCCAAAAAAGTCCTCGAAAAAACCCTAGAGAAACTAAGACCTAAGACAAAATTTGAGGAAAACAAAGAGGCCAAGCATAGAAGCTTGCCAAACCCCAAAAACGACAACAAAGAAATCATGAAACCCCATCAAAAGAAACTTGGGCATAGGCTGCCTAGAAAGCCGAAAAAACCCCACAGAAACTATGGCAAAAAATCCTCAGAGACTACAATAGCCACAACAACGACGACATCGACTAGCAATGGTGATTTCTAATCCTATTTGATTGCTTGACCAATACTCATTGATTTTAGTGTAGATGGTGATTTATAATATTATTTTATTTCTTGCACTAGATGGTTTAATTTCAATGTGGATGTTTGTTTCTAATTATATTTGATTGCTTGCACTAGATGCGTTGATTTCAATGTAGATGATTTCTAATCCTATTTGATTGCTTGCACTAAATGCATTGATTTCAGTGTAGATGCTGATTTTTGATCCTATTTGATTAATTGTGTTAGATGCACTAATTTCAACATAGATGTTTTTTTCTAATCCTCTTTGATTTCTTGCATTAGATGCATTGATTTCCGACTTGATGTAATTAGATGTATGATGGTACATTAATGTCAAAGTTATTGAATTAATAGTGTGTATTGATTTCAGTGTAAACACAAAACATTATTGGCAATGTATATTAATTTTTGTGTTATAGTAATTCAACCTCTTAATATTGGAGAACAAGAGAGGCAAGGTATGATGTTTACTAGAACAACTTGAGCCAAATATTTAAATGGTTTATGAATTCAACTGTCCTTTTCATATAATTGATATGAAAATATGACAAAACTAACAAGGGTAACAATAATAATAGTAGAAGAAAATAGTTTGAGATTGATCACAATGAAGACTATTTGTAACTGACTATATTTTTATTATTCACATTACTATCATTCAACTCTATTACATTGTCACTTTGCATTCAAAATCTTTAATTCATCATTTTTCATCATTAAAGTTATTGTCAATATTTATCATCTCAACAAACTAAGGTAACTAAGAAAATTTAAAATTAAAATGACCAAATAAATCTCAGACATATTTATCATATTTAAAATGGTTATATTAATATTAGATGTATTTACATATTATTGATAAAATTAATCATATGTTGATAGATTTTCTTTGGCCGCACACGACTGAAACCAGCCTACATCCATCTTAACTCTGGATCTATCAAGCACTGAGAGGGATCAAATATCTCGAGGTGCAAACCTTTCCTCAAGTTTTGCCCTCAAGAAAGACGTTTGCACCTCAAGAGAGTTGATCCCTCTCGGTACTTGATAGATCCAGAGTTAAGATGAATCTAGGTTGGTCTTATTTAATCCAAACTATCAAATTTCTTAAAAACTCCAAAACCAAATATCAAAGATAATTTTAATATAACATTATTAATAAAAACATAAACAATTTCAACCTCTCTAATATCTCAAATTATCTAATATAATTATGTGATAACAAAGATCATCAGTGTTAAAAAATGATAATAATTTTTTGATGTCTAAATTTTTGGAATACGTTTTGAAATTAAACATATGTCCTGTCGGGCATGTCAAAATTTCTTATGTAAGAATCAAATTATCTGGTATTTCAATTTGTGGTGGGTGTGTTAACTAAAATTATTGTCAAGTTGGTGGGTGATACACAAGTTATTAATTATTTTTAATAATATATCGACATATCAAATTTTACAAATGTTAAAATATCGCACAATAAATTGTTATAAATTCCTCATATATTAAGATCCAAACACTAAAATACTACGTTTAGTATTAAAAAATGATATATGGAGCCACGACATGTCCATGTATATGCTAAAGGCGACACACCAGTTACAAAATTGGTTTTTTTGTTGGATGTGGAAGAAAAACAACTTCGACTACAACTTTGCTTCATTGGTTGGACATGGAAGAAAGCACACAAATGGAAATTAACTTAAATGGTGGTATCGAGTTGAAATTCTATTCAAATTTAAAGTACATTGCACACCTGGTTGTCATGCAAATCAACTTCCATAACTAATGCCAAAATACCATGCAAATTATTTAGATGCTATTTAACTTAAATCTCTTGTCACTCTTCATTCGTATAGGGCATCACGTGGTGGAAAACCTACCTTCAATTTTTGGCACATGATACAATGTAGGAACATGTTAATAATCATGAATCGTGTGCTATCTACTCAGTTATTTTTGGATGTCTATAGAAATCATAGTGCATAGTTATTGCGGGAAAAGTGGATAACAATCTCTAATTGTTTGAATGCATCGGTCCTAACCTTTATGAAGTCCTCGTGTATGTTTTACGACAAACACAAAGGTTTCATTTTTGATTCTCTGCAATGTCAATCCTTGGGATCCATAATTGTTTTGAAGGACCCCTTGACACAGGTAGGGAATGCATTCCTGGAGCCTGTTGGAAAGGAAGAGGAGGAAAGGCACAAAATTTAACACACATAATAATGCAAGTTGCAGCCCTTTAATTGATCACACAAACTTTGATGATTACAATGAAACTGGTGACGGGTATTTAAACTTTTTCCAACTTGTGACTTGCCCAAAATAACTTAACATGCAACCACACACTAAATTCGACTTTACTAAAAAAAAGACTTGACTTGACTTAGCTTGAGTCAACTTGACTCAGTTATCTGACTGTCTAATTTTAGGTAACCCTATATGCAAGATTAATTAGCTATCTTTCATACTCCCCCTTAATTACGACCACTAAGATAAGACATGACTTATGAGAACTCAAACATGCCTGCTAGTCTATGTCTCAGCTAGGTTTACAACACCCAAGTTTCCTTTGTGAAACTCAAATACATCTTTCGCTAATGGCTTAGTGAATATATTATCGAGTTGATCACTAGATTTATAAGGCTTTGAGTGGACTTCTACGTTTCTCACAACTTCTCTCATAAAGTGATATCTAGTATCAATATGCTTGCACTTTTGATGAAACACACTATTCTTGGATAGGGAAATGGATGAGGTGTTGTCACAATATATTGTTGTTGATCCTTCTTTTTCCTTCTTGAGTCCATCAAACAATCTTCTTAACCATACTTCTTGGCATGATGTCGATGTCGCTGCTACATATTCTTCTTCTGCTAATTAAAGCATCACAATAGGCTGCTTCTTAGATTCCCATGAAATCACACCTAAACCAAGATGGAACACATAACCAGAAGTTCTCTTACGATCATCCAAACTTCCTGCGAAATCACTATCTGTATATCTAATCAAATCCTTCTTTGCATACATTATGCCACAATATGTAGTTCTAGCTATATATCTCATAATTCTTTTTCCTACTCTCAAATGTGAGTCTTTTGGAGTCTCCATAAATTTGGAAATCAAACTCACTTCTTGCATAATATCTGGTATTGTAGTTCTGAGATATATGTGGCTTCCAACCAATCTTTTGAATAGATTTGGATTGACATATGATCCTTCATCATCCTTGCAACTTTGTACCTATTGTAACTGGTGTAGGGACAAGTTTGTAGTTCTCCATCTTGACTCTTTTCAACAAATCTATAGCATATTTATTTTGACAAATAAAAATTCATTTCTTAGATTTATCAACTTCTATGCCAAGAAAACATTCCATGAGGCCAAGATATATCATCTCAAATTATTTCTTCACGGCTTCTTTGAATTCATCTAACTCAAGATCGCTAGTATAGATCATGTCATCCACATATAAGCAAACAATTAGAATTTGTCCATGCTCATTTACCTTTGTGTACAATGTAGGCTCAATGTTAATTCTATAAAATCCATTCTTGATCATGTAGTTGTCAATTATGATATACTAAGTTCTAATGCTTCTTGAGTCCATAGAGCGCTTTCTTCAACCGTAAAATGTATCTTCTTTACCTTCGACTTCATACACTAGAGACTGCTACACATAAATTTCTTCTTTTAGAATTCCATTCAAGAAGGTTGATTTCACATCCATATAATATACTTTCCACTTGCTCTAAGTTGTTTTGGCTAGAACTGCTCTTACAGTATCCAATTTGGCTACCAGAGAAAACATTTCTCCAAAAATGTATTCTCGATTGCTATGAGAATCCTTTTGCAACAAGTCTTGCTTTAAATCTATCAATTTCTCCTTTCGCATTCAACTTTGTCCTGTACACCAATGTGATTTTTGTATTTTGGAAAATCAACCAAATCTCAAGTTTCATTCTTTTCAATATATTAAATTTATTCATCCATGGCTTTAACCAAATTTTCATCTCTTGTTGCTTATTAAAATTAAGAAGGTTGGAATGTCAACAATGCAAAATTTTAACTAACATCCAACTTAACATAAATAAATTTCATACTTCTCATTTTTCTCTTACAATTTCTTGATTCATCACCTGATTGATTGCTCAAAGAATTTCAATTTATTGATCTACTTGAAGATCCATGTTGCTTAGAAAATCTTGGAGTTCTTTCTAGCACGACTATTTGGTGTCTTCTCATGTGATTCTTTCTACTCCTTTTCCGCTACATTCTCTTCCATCAATGGTACTAGTGCATCAACTATTTTTTCTACAGTCCCTTTCCATGACTCTTGTTCTTTAAACACACCATCTCTATTGATTATGGTCTTCTTGGTGACATGGTTATATAATTTGTAAGCTTTTTATTAGTCTCTATAACTAGTAAATATGCATTTTTCACTTTTATCATCCAACTTGCCTCTTAGCTCTTTAGGCACATGTGCATAATCTACACATACAAGCACTCTGAGATGATATATGTTGCAACACATACCTAGCCATGCTTCCTCGAGTACTTTGTTCATCACACTCTTTGTAGGGGATCTATTTATCACATAAAAAGCAAATGCAACTGCTTCTGCCCAATACTCATTAGATAAGTTTCTTCCTTTCAACATGTTCCTTGCCATGTTCATAGTTGTCTCGTTCTTTCTCTCTACTACACCATTCTGTTGCAATATATATCTAGTTGTAAACTTCCTTCTGATTCCATGTTGTTTGCAGTAATCATGGAATTCCTTCGAATCATATTCTCCACCACGATCTCACCTTAATATCTTGATATGTAGATCACTTTGGTTCTCTGCTAAGGCTTTGAATGCTTTGAACTTTGAAAAACTTCCATACTTTTGCTTCAAGAAGTAAACCCAAGTCTTTCTACTATAATCATAAATGAAATGGAGGAAGTAACAACTTCCACCAATCGACTATGTCCTCATAGGTTCACGCAGGTTTGTATGCACTAGCTCATGAGGTTTCTTTGCTCTGTATGCAACTCCCTTTGGAAAACTTTCATGGTGTTTCTTTCCCAAGTGCAACACTCACAAGTACTAACAGGTTCTTTGATGGGAGGTAACCCTCTAAACATATGTTTTTGCTGCAACAATCTTAAACCAGAGAAGTGCAAGTGTTCAAACTGAAATTTCCATAACGAATAATCATTAAAACATGCAACTGTAAAGAAACTCACTTAATCACTATAAGTCGTTATTAAAGGAAAGAGTTTTTTCATCATCATGTGCACCTTTTCTATTAGTTTCTTTCTTGGAGGTTTGATATATATAACACACTCTTGTCCTTGAAAAAATAATTTGTAACCTTTCTGCATCAATTGACCAACACTTATCAAAATATGTTTGAGACCAAGGACATAATATACCTCTGAGATTGTCTTCGTCTCCCCCTGTTTGGTTAAAAAATTGACCACTCTTTTTCCATATACATCCACAGTCTTATTAGTCCCCTACTTTACCTCAATGTTCACAGACTAATCCAAATTTGCAACCAAATTCTTTTTCCCTATCATGTGGTTACTACAACCACTATCTAATAGCCACACATTTTTAGAAGGTTCACGCATGGTATGGAAAGATAGGAACATAGAGTCAATATTCTCTATAGTGACATTATCTCTCCACTTCCCTTGATGAGCTATCTTCTTCTGGCAATCATGGGCGTAGTGACCAAATTTATTGCAATAATAACATCTCACCTTTGATTTGTCTACTCTTTGATGTTTTTGAATCTTATGTTGTTGCTTCCACTTTATTTTTCTTGCTCTTCTCTGCCATCACTTTGAGCACCATGTCTTCCACCATGTCTGCCTCTCGATCTCCGTCTGCCTCAACCTCTGTCTCTTGAAATAAAAACCTGAATTTTGAAAGAAGTATTTATGTCTATCCTTACCTCATGTGATAGAATTGATCCCATCAACTGTTAGCGTTTCTAAATCCTTGGCTTCTTCTATGGCTGCTACCACAATGTCAAATTTTGTAGACAAAGATATGAGGACCTTCTCAACCACTGTATTATCTTTAATATCATCACCATAAATATTGAACTGGTTTACGACATTCATGACTTGATTCATGAATGAATCAATGCCCCCTATTTCCTTCATCTGCATACTTTCAAAATCTATTCTAGTATTGTACAAATGAACAATATTGATTTTGGCCATACCTTTATAGCTTGTCACCAAAGTCTCCCATGAATTCTTTGTTGAAGACGTGAGCATAATTTTTTGTAACACTTCTCGGTCTACTCTCTACTGGATAAGTTGCAATGCTTTTACATTCTTTTTCTTGTCTTTCTTCCATTGTTCCTTCTCTACATTACGTAGGGCATATTTAGCTACTTCATCGTTAGGTTTTGGAAATCCATCTGTGACATATTCCTAAACATCATGCGCTTTCAACGTGGTCTCCATCTTAATGGTAAGGAAAATTTTAAGAAACCCCCCTAAATTTATATGTATAATAAATGGGTCAATCCCCATGATATATGGAAAAATGAAAGGCAATTTTATCAATAATATAATATGTACATATAGTTTTTTGGGCGAATCTCTCACCAAATTATATATCTTGTAAAATTATGGCAAATCTCTAACTAGATTATATTATCCTGTAAAATCATGGCGAATCTTTCATTGAATTATAAAATCTTGCAAGATCTTGGTGAATCTTTCACTGAATAATAAAAACTTTGTAAAGGGCTAACAAAGTTCATAATGAGTATTTCTTGTAATGTCTTCAAGGCTTGTTAAGCAATCCATCAAGAACCAAAACAAGTATATTCCTTATATGGAATATAAAGATATTTCTCATGGAAAGTCAATTAGGTTTAGCACAGGTGGTAGGGAGAAATCCTACATGTGACAATGTGTTGAACTCATAATGAGTATTTATTGTAAGGGCTATAGGTTTGTTGTCTAAGAAATCCATCAAGGACTGAAATATGTATATTCCTCATATGGAATATAAAGATATTTCTCACGTATTAAAAAAAAAAGGAGGATATGAGATGAATGATATAATTACAAAGCCATGTGATGGTGTACTCAACATTGACTAGTCACAATGGTTGAAAGGTTAGTCATGTACTTCAGTTAATATGTGTCAATTTATTTATTGTTTTAATTGGTATATTATAATTATTGTGTGTTTATTACAACTTGGTACCAACACACATAATTTTGGTAAGGCAATGTGTGTTAGAGTTCCAAGTTAGAGTGTTTGTGATTTTTCCCATGGGCTAAGATTCACCACTAATTTTTTCTATGGATACAGACTATCCATCCAATAAACACAACATGTTCAAGTATTGGAAAGATATCAACTACCATGAATGGGGTGTGCCATATTACTGGGGCATGTGGCCTCTCAGATGTAGCCACAGTTTGTGCCTAGCATTATTGTTGCCTTGTTATCGCGTGCAAGCAATTAATACATAGTTTGCATTGACTTACCTAGTCCCACTAGTCCTTGCTCAGATGTTAGGGTTTACCTTTCATATCTTTCTAAAGTCATACTGCTTGGAAAGAATAATTTGTAACAAGAATTGTTGTTTCCTTGATGTAGCATGCAAGAAATTAATACATAATTTACATTAACCTACCTCATACCACTAGACCTTGCTCAGATCTCAGGGTTTACCCTTTATATCTTCCTGAACTCACAAATCTTGGAAATATTACTTCAGTGCCCTCCTCGCCCTTACAATTCAAGGGCCATGGTTCAACAAATATACAACACAACAAGTTCAAATACTAGAAAGCTATCAACTACCCTACATGGGGTCTACCATATTACAAGGGGGCGTGGCCTCTCAGATGTAGACATATTTTTTGCCAAGCATTATTGTTGCCTTGCTATAGGATGCAGCAAATTAATATATAATTTTCATTAACTTACCTAGTAACACTAGTCCTAGCTTGAATATCATGTTTACCTTTCATATCTTCCTGGACTTAGACTGCTTGGAAAGAACATTTTGTACCAAGCATTGTTGTTTCCTTGTTGCAGCCTGTAAAAACTTAATACATAATTTTCACTGAACATGCTAATACCACTAGCCCTTGCTCAGATCTCAAGGTTTACCCTCTGTATCTTCCTGAGCACACCCTGCTTGGAAATAATACTTCAATTCCCTCATACGCCACAATAAAAGGGCTAGGATTCAACAAATATAAGACACAACATGTTCCAATATTGGCAAGATATCAAATACCCTGCATGGGGTCTGCCATATTATAGGGGCATGTGGCCTCTCAAATCAGATTCAAGAATAGGATCAAGCTGGATGTTTTTGCTGAGAATACAACAATTGAAATAAATGTTAAATATGGGAATATGAAATTTGTGCACAGATAATTGTTTGACAAATAGTTACACATAGATGTCACATCATGGACTACCATAATTAAAGGGTACAACATACAAGGTAATGGAAAGGATTTATATATAGATATATATCCAAAATGTTAACCCCAAGGGTTGGTTGGTGGTCTAGAGTAGAGTCAAACATGTCACGTGAAGTTCTTTACTATTGTTGCTAGTTATTGCTGATTCGACTCTCTTCGATTCCCTTGGGGTGAAACACCATGATCAGGGCCAATGTTTTTCTTGATTTACCATCCATGAAATGTGGGGAAATAAAAAAGGGTTTCCATGCTTTCATTCTAAGTTAAAAAATAAACAGAATATATATCTCCAAAAAAATTGATTATGGTTCCCTTTCTTATATGTGTAATACCATTTCCCTTGTTCATATAGATGTGGATTCGTGGAAGTACTCTAGGGTTTTCCATGCTTTCATTCCAAGTAAAAAAAAGAAAATATATATCTCCAAAACAATTGATTGTTCTTCCCTCTCTTATATGTGTAATACCATTTCCCTTGGTCATATATATGTGGATTTGTAGCCTCTTTATGTACGTGATTTTTGTCATTTTCCTTCCTGCTATGGTGGCTGCCAAAAACCAAATTAATCTTATGTACACAAGAAGGTTACTGTAGAAGTTGCCATATTTTCTTATTTTTTTAGGGTTATTGCAAATTGATGGTTTGCCGAAAATAGAATCCAACTAGTTTGTCCTGATGGATTGAATATAAATTACCAAGTATTACTGCAAGGATTCTAAAATATAAGCTAACTTTTCTCATCAAAAATAAAAAATTGTGGTGACCCCTTTATTTATTCAGTGTACAATTTGGGTTAAGGAAACTCAAATATTTATTGTAAATTATGAAATTGAGTTGTGTATCTAAATAGATTGACTTGTGAACAATTGACTCAATGGGAGGGAGGGGGGAATGGAAATTTTATAGAATCAGGGGAAGTATTGCCAAATATATAAATTCGTTCAAGATTGTTGAATTCTTTTTTCATTAGAGAAGGGAATATATTCCACACGTGGGAAATGATTGTTACTAGAACCTATGTACTTATTGTGCATTATATTTCAATGTTTCTTGTCTTTGACCATCTGTTAGCTTCCACAGATCCTGAGTTGAATCATTTTCCTCATTAGTGAAACCTACAATTGATGTTGATGTTGAAATCCAAAAGGACTGCTATGAGTCCTTTGCCATGTATTGGTTTGGAAGATATCTCATAGCTTGCTTTGGTGGGGAGGAAAGAACTTTTTTATTCATGAAGAGGTAGGGGAATTCAAATGCCACAACACCCCCACTGGAACTTTTTTGTAAAAATGGATTTGTAAAGCAACCCTTCCCTCTATATTATTTCTTTTAACCATGGAGGCTTGGGAAGTGGTTCTTTCAAGTTGTTAAATTTGGCATTGTTCAATATATGAAAATTAAACCTCTTTATGCAATTATAGTAGCGATGATTGAATAATTTGGTGTTTATGGGGAATGAGAGTTTATGTGGTATTACAGGTACAACTGAAGGTGGCATTGGGGAATTTGATGTATACCTCACAAATTCAAGGCTAATAAAACATATCTAAAATTTTAGTGTTTAATAAAACACATCAAAAATTTTCCTTTTTGCATTTGTAGTTTTTATAGTTGGTACATTGATAGCAAGCTAGTATCTAATAAAACATATTAGAATTATACTATCTTTTATGGAACATAAGACACATGAAAAGAAAATAAGGCCATATTCATTATGGTAAAAACCATTCATAGAAATACGACTAACCAATTATGTCATCAACTAAGTACAAGGCCATTCCCTTAGTGGTAGAGAGCACTACTACGTCACCACCATTATGACACACGTGACAAACTGAATATCCTTTCCCAAAATATGGTGGTCTAAAGAGAATGTAAATATGTAAAAATCTTAAAATAACAAAAAGAAACATATCAAGAACTATTGTATTTCTTCAGAGCTTCTACTGCAATCTATGTGGATATCGGTTTTTACTTTTGTATAGAGTACAACATTTAATATATACAGAGAAGTCAATTAAAGAATGCAGACCAACTATTGCTTCTGTCACTAGGTTTCCACTCACATTTGTTCAAATATGGAGATGGATCTTCACTAAGAGAAACCTCTGTCATATGCATCACAATAGCCTAGTTAAAAACATTACAGTTAGCTCAATTTGTAACATTCCTTACTGGAATTCACTCTAGTTGCACCTCCCTTGCTAGGATAGTCTAGGGAATTCTTCATGTCTAAATAAATTTACAAGATGATCATTAGTATGGCTTGCAACTTTCATGAAGGAGTACATGATGGTCGAGCCAATAAATCAGAATTTTTTCTTCACTAGAATCTTACTAATAGTTTATTCTTTGGATGAATTCATAGGAATGGTCCTTGCATACTCGTGTTTGTTCATAATGGGCTTGAAATTCACTAAGTCCCATGTGTATCTATCAAATGAGCTGAAATCTTGTTCAATCTAAATAGAGCCAAAAGAAAACATGTCAAACTTAGAACTCAGAGAAAGTTGAAACTTAGGAAACATTGTTTAAGAAATAAAACAAAATCAATAAGAAGAAGAAAATATATTTTTAATGCAAACTCTTTAAGGAGGGAGAGAAAAATTAAAGTTTATATGGAAAAAAGACAAGCAACATAAAGGGGATATCTAAATGCCAGCTTTTAAAATATATAAAAAACCATGGAAGGCTAATGCAGATGGAAGTTTATATGAAAAAAGTAAAACAATGCAAAGAAAATATCTAATTCCAGTCCCCAAAATATGTAAGAAAGCATCAGAACTTTCAGAGATTTATAATGTGGACATACATTGCTAATTCCAATACTTTAATAGCCCTACAATACTGACTTTTCTCTTTTCAAAAGAAGGAAACAATCTTGAGCTAGAGGTAAGAGTTACCTCAAGAATGTGTTTGGCATTCTCAACTATCCCTCTGATTTTGGATACATCCATGATATCATGATGTGCACTAATTGATGCAATTTTCCTCTTATTGAAGGTTGCGACAATGGTGGGATCAAACCCAAAAAATGCATCTCTAACAAATTTGTTTAAACTAAGATCAACAAGAACAACAAAAAAATAAGGTAATTTCCATCAATAAAGCAGCCTCGGATTGTGCTAAAGCATTATAATTAACCAATGAATAAATATCTTTTTCAATTAATAATAAACATTGATTACTAAGCCCATGATCTAGTGAAAGAGAAATCGTTATGTGAGATGGAGTTTGTGGACATTGTGGGAAACCCAACGCTGCACTCAACAACCATCCAATGAATCCACAAGTCAAAGAAAAAGGTAATGAGTTGTGGGTAATTAAATTTTAAATGGATAAAGTGCAATTGAAATCTTCCATATGTAAATGACACCACACACAACAATCTTGTGCTCAGCAATCCAACTCACTAGCACTTGGCTTCAAAACCCACACCAACACTCCACAAACAAAGATTCTATTCATAATGTAGTTTAACTCTTATAATCCACACCAGTGAATACTAAATGGTTATCATAGCTAGAAATTAATTAAATTGGAATAACATATTAAAATAGAATCATCACAAGCATACATAGGAATAACTGAAGCATTCACAACATCACAAAAGAGATTTTTACCCTATAAACCAAAATGGGTAAAAACAATTTTGA
The DNA here is from genome assembly GCA_000404065.3 of Pinus taeda. NCBI lineage: Eukaryota > Viridiplantae > Streptophyta > Pinopsida > Pinales > Pinaceae > Pinus > Pinus taeda. Next base: position 20,662 of record APFE030673198.1, on the reverse strand, counting down.
ATGGTATATCTCAAGCTTGATTTTCTCAGTGATTTGTAAAATTACAATTCTCAAGGCTTAAAAGAAAGACTAAAGGTACAGTACTCACTAAATTTCTCATGATTATATTTGTAGTTAATTATTATAATATGGGTTGAATAGGGACCATGAAATGAATACATTCATGGAGGTGTAGATCAAAATCCTAATAGTAGGTCATTTGGGTAACCACGCAAAAATCATTAATTATAGAATCAACCTAAGTAGCTCACTACAATACACATACAATTTTTTTGAGATCCTTCTATAAAAGTTATTTTACACTAAAACCTTTTTCTTTGCTCTATCTAATTTCCACACAATGAAACTCTCACAAATTTGACTTCATATGCAAGAGGATATCCAGTCTAGCTCATATCACATAACTTCTTGCACAAGAGTATGTAATTTTCATTTGTTGGGTAACTTAAAAAGTTAACACTAATCTTGAAGGTAGATAATTAGATTCAAAAGATCTAATAAAACCTAATAGATGTAAGAGTAAATGCCAAGAATCAACACAAAATATGAAAGATGCAATGTAAGATATACAATAACTTCATTAAATCGAATTTCTTACATCAAGTTTGAGCAGATTATAATACAAAACACTACTCAAGAATTGTTCCAAATACATCTACAGTAGCCAGCTATTTCAACTCAATTTAAATAGGCTAATTTATATGACAGGATATAGACAACATGAAGGTTGAATCCAATTGAGTATCCTTTACAGAAAATCCAAAAGATAGACTAAAGCCTCCAAATTGTTAATCGATCATTCATGACAACATGATACCTATGCCAACCATATACCATCCCTGCCTAAAATATGCCTTGAATGTTTGAATATTTTTTTAAAGATACAGAAGATAAAAAATAAGATGGACAATGAGCAATTGAGAAAAAAAAATGTTATATCATTCTCTATATTTTGGATGAAAAATATTTTCACACACATGAACATAAAGACATAAATGATGAAAGCATAATTATAATTCTATTTTAAGAATGATGAAATCATGCTCTTTAGAAAATATTACGGGCATAATGCCACTTACATATTGTTTTTGCCCACTTAGATTTTAAGGCTTAAATAAATTTCTCTCATAGACATAAACATAGAACCTTCAATGATGAAAGCATAATTTTGATTCTCGTTAAGATCAGAAATGATGAAAAGAGATCTTGGGGTATTGCCAAAATCCCTTTTCATGTAAAAATCTCGAACCTGGGCCTGTGGGTTATGGCCCACTAAGTCCCATCGGAAGCGTTTTATGCTTTTAAGCCTTTTAATTTTATAACGTGGATCTATATTAAAATCGCCCATCTCCTTAATGGGATTGTAAATCACCATTGCAATCATTAATATATGTGTTAAGGTTTGAAATCCCACACCACAGATAATACAAATATACGGGAATATATGGATTTAAAAATAATTACAGTCGACTCTATAAACATCGGCGGTCACATGCACATCTCCATCCATCGGCAGTCTTAACAATTCCGATGTGATATGTATCATTGGCGATCGGAGATCCCAAAGAATGGACATCACAACCATCAGCAGCTCCACACAACAAATCGATCTTCTCTTCATCTTCGTCGGACGCTTCCCAGCTCTGTGTTTAACACTTTCCAAAGCTGGTCAACACATTTACTGATTGGTTCATTGCTACCACAACAACGTTATACAAAAGCTCTTCATCGTGACATTGATTAGCAACCGTCCATTTATTTGCAAATCAACTCAGTGTTTAACGTTGCAGTTCAACTTCTTGTAAGCACTACAGCTCAACACTCTTACTTTTCTTTGGATCCCACAGATCCAAATTCATCCACACGATTCAACATCGCCTCATATGCACTCTTGAGATTTCATTCCGATGTTCATGTAACTCTGTGCTTCCAATTCCACCGTTGCTCATCATACTGGACCACAAAAAAAACCGTGTTCAATTTATCGACTGTATTTCAACACATTATAGTCCTGATCTGACCACTGTAATGGATCCGATCTAAAACAAAGCCAATACATATATGGATTTGCCTTCGTTCCAATTCCTGTGAAGTTGTTCCTCTATATTTCAGTTCTTAAACTGCAGCACTGCCAGGACGACATTAAACATAGAATATTCACGATTTCTATTAGAAATACAAATCGAAAACCACATCAGGCAATTGCTAACACGCCAATCCTTGCTTTCTTTTTATATATAACAGTTAAACGTTAAATTAGATCGTCATTGATCTTTTAAGTGATCGATCATCGATCTAGCACGCAACACAGGATTTACACATAAACGTACACAGGATACACTAGAACAAGCTTATATATATTATATACAAAACAGTTACATACTAAGGCCCTTTCAGCCTTAGAAATGAGCTCACGTTCGACTACATTCTTCTCACTCACAATTTTCCTCACAGAACACATATCTATCACACCCCTATCACATTTATATAAGAAGCCTTAGATAGGAAGGATCGATCCGATCCTCTCCTAATTTTTCTCCAACGAAAACTCTCCAAAATACATGCACACAGATAACATATCCATCAAATCCTCTTTAAATTTGTTTTAGAGCAGATTTTCCTCCCTTCGTTCAACTCGACTATCCATGTCTTCCTCGCTTTGCTTCAGATTCTTCTTTAATTAACGAGGTGTTAGATGCTCATGCATCAGACTCCCAAGGTACAAAAAGTTTTATGACCTCCTAGTCATATCCTTCTCCTAGTCTTTAGCAATTCTACCCACTACAATTCTTCAGTGGAATTACCTTCATGATCTTCTGTGAGCTGCAACCAACCTTTGCAGTAACAGTCTCCTCTGTTACACGATACCTCACCAAGAACTCCACACTCGGTCTTTTGGCATCCTTCTGGTTCTCTCCTATGGAACCAATTGAGCACACCTTGCTCTAGGCTGCTGCAAATCTTCTCACCTTCCACTGCCGCCATCTGCACGATGGTAAGATCATCACAACTGTACCTCTTTCCCCTTCTGCTTGCATTCTTCTTCCTTCTCGCAGGAAATCCTTTCCCTGCTCTAATACCACTTGATGAAAAGAGATCTTGGGGTATTGCCAAAATCCCTTTTCATGTAAAAATATCGAACCTGGGCCTGTGGATTATGGCCCACTAAGTCCCATCGAAAGTGTTTTACGCTTTTAAGCCTTTTAATTTTATAACATTGATCTATATTAAAATCACCCATCTCCTTAATGGGATTCTAAATCACCATTGAAATCATTAATATATGTGTTAAGGTTTGAAATCCCACACCACAGATAATACAAATATAAGGGAATATATGGATTTAAAATAATTACAGTCGACTTTATAAACATCGGTGGTCACATACACATCTCCATCCATCGGCAGTCTTAACAATTCCGATGCAATATGTATCATTGGCGATCGGAGATCGCAAATAATGGACATCACAACCATCAGCAGCTCCACATAGCAAATCGATATTCTCTTCATCTTCGTCAGACGCTTCCCAGCTCTGTGTTTAACACTTTCCAAAGCTGGTCAACACATTTACTGATTGGTTCATTACTACCACAACAACGTTATACAAAAGCTCTTCATCATGACATTGATCAGCAACCGTCCATTTATTTGCAAATCAACTCAGTGTTTAACACTGCAGTTCAACCTCCTATAAGCACTACAACTCAACAATCTTACTTTGCTTTGGATCCCACAGATCCAAATTCATCCACACGATTCAACATTGCCTCATCTGCGCTCTTGAGATTTCATTCCGACATTCATGTAACTCTGTGCTTCCAATTCCACCATTGCTCATCATACTGGACCACAAACAAAACCGCGTTCAATTTACAGACTGTATTTCAACGCATTATAGTTCTGATCTGACCACTGTACTGGATCCAATCTAATACAAACCCAATACATATATGGATTCACCTTCGTTCCAATTCCTGTGAAGTCATTCCTCTATATTTCAGTTCTTAAACTACAACACTGCCAGGATGGCATTAAACATAGAATATTCACGATTTCTATTAGAAATACAAATCGAAAACCACATCAGGCAATTGCTAAGACACCAATCCTCACTTGCTCTTTATATATAACAGTTAAATGTTAAATTAGATCCTCATCGATCTTTTAAGTGATCGATCATCGATCCAGCATGCAACACAGGATTTACACATAAACGTACACAACATATACTAGAACAGGCTTATATATATCATACAAAACAGTTACATACTAAGGCCCTTTCAGCCTTAGAAGTGATCTCACGCTCGACTACATTCTTCTCACTCACAATTTTCCTCACAGAGCAGATATCTATCACACCCCTATCACATTTATATAAGAAGCCTTAGATAGGAAGGATCGATCCGATCCTCTCCTGATTTTTTTCCAACGAAAATTCTCCAAAATACATGCACACAGATAACATATCCATCAAATCCTCTGTAAATCTATTTTAAAGTAGATTTTACTCCCTTCGTTCATCTCGACAGTCCACGTTTTCCTCGCTCTGCTTCAGATTCTTCTTTAATTAACGAGGGTTTAGATGCTCCTGCATCAAGAAAGCATTATCACAGTGCCACACACTACATTTCGTTTCCCTGCTTGGATTCTTAGACTTTGAAAAATCTCTCTAACAAACATGACTATAGAACCATCTATGATGAAAACATAATCTTGATACTGTTTAAGAATGATGAAAGAATTCTCTTTAGAAAACACTATGGGCACAAAGCTATTCACTATATTGTTTGACCCACCAATGAGACTTTTTGCCTCTAACTCTCTTCCACCTTAATGACTTCTATGCTAGATTACATTGATGTTGAACACCATGAATCAAATATGTACAATTTCCCACTTCACCTTTAGGGGACATTTGAAGCTTGAATATGTTGATGGGAATGTTAGTTTATTTTTCACAAAAGATAAATTTCACTTGACCCATTTTATTCGTGTGCAATAGCTCCGATAAAAATCCCTTTCAATTGGCATTTTGCAAGTAAAAGCGGCTAACAAAAATCTAGAAAAGTTCTTAGAAAAACTATAGTTTCTACATAAATAATTTCGGAGATTACTAAGAAATTCTACAAAAATGTTTCCCTAGATCTAAAATTATGATTCCTAAATGTTTCAGTTGAAGATAATCCACTTCTTGTTGAAAATAAACCCAGACAATTAGCTGAAAATTTCTTGTTCATGTGCCCTAGCTAACAATGTGAAGGTCTGATCTCGGATGCGGGTGACACGCTGCATAGAGCTAGCCACGTGACGGTCACGCGAAGCCCTCGGGACGGAAGAACCTGTGTTTAATGCAGCCCATTAAATACATTTGCAATGGCATTCATTGCCATTCTTACAGCCCGAGCTACCAAGAATTTATGGTAGAAGCTGCCAGAATGCTTAGAAACAGGGATTTAAGTTGGATGAGCCTGTCTGATCGGGCAAAGAACCTCGGCTTGGCTTGGCAAGAGAATGTGGGTTTATGGGCCGTGAAAGGGAGTGTTAGGGTGAAGCAGACTTGCTTCAGAGGCAAGGACCAGAGTGAAATCTGGCCCACTCTGTCTCATTTTCTCTCTAGAAGCTGTATCCAGAAAACTCTGTTTCATTGTGGCAAGCTCAAAATGCCAATTAGGGGTCATGCTTCGCCGCGTCGGGGTAGGAAACATGGAGGCAGGGGCGTCCATGGCCCTCGAAGAGTTTCCCCGTTGGCTGTCGCTTCGCCCAGCTCCCCGGGCTATGTTGATTCTGACTCAGACATGGATAATGCGGTGCAGATGGTAACGTTTCGTTACATTCGGCGCACCAACAGACCCATTGTTTCAACTATAATCACAGTGGTGTTCACGGAGGAAGATTATGCAGAGGGTAAGGATAAGGGTAAGGCCAGTTCTGAGGAGCAGGAGCCAAGCTCCAACAAAACCCCTCAGGTAGGCAGCCAGGAGGATAGCTCCTACCAACCCTCCTCCCAAAGCAAGCCAGAAGAAGATAGCACTGGCATGCAGTCCAAGGAACAGAATGAAGCCCTGAGAGAAATTTGCAGCTTAATTGATATGGAAATAACCAGTTCTATGGAAAAGAAGATACCCGAGGAAGATAAGAAGCCTGAGAGTTTCTTTGGGGGAAGGCTGTATCCCATTCTCCCTCCAGGATTTCGGTGTCTGGAGGACATTCCTTGCGGCATGGAAATTGAATTTGTGTCAGACCCTGTGAGGGAGGAAGCAGAATGGGAAGCCCAGCAGCAAGCTGCCAAGCAAAAGGAAATCGAAGAAAAGGTGGCTGCTGGAATTGGCAAGGAGTAAGGAATTTCTCCTGTGTTTTTTGGTTTTTTGATTCTGGCTCGATGACCTTCGGTGGTCTGCTGGGCCTTGGTTTTGGATTCGGGCGTTTTGGCACCTACTCTCTTCACGCTCTGCACGCCACCTTCGCTCTACCTGCTCCTGGTCCTCGGACGTATGTCCTCCGCCACCTTCGCTCTGCCGGCGCCATCTGTTCGGAAGTGGGACGCGTGTCCTCTCATCGGCTCCTCTCTCCCTTCAGGAATCCTGGTTTCATCTTGTCAACTTCTGGTCTGTCTAGTCAGCATATATTTTTTCTTGTCAGCATAAGTTTAAGTTTTAGATATTTACAGGCTGTATTGTACATTTCAGTAGACTGTCAATGTATTTTGAGTTACAGTAGACTGTAAATGTTATTACCAGTTATGGTATGGATCTCTTGTCAGAGAGCTGGTCATGCGCTCTCAGAGGTTTCGACCTCTTGTACATATTTTTCTTTTCTTTTAATATAAATAGTTTAGCCTTTTTCCCAGAAAAAAAAACAATGTGAAGGTCTGAGGAATGTTTGAAGGTTAAATTGGTGCAAAAATATGCAAATAAAGAACGTTGTCTGTGTGCGAGGGCTGCATGTCAAACATGGTTGATGGACCTATAAATTAGACATAAATTAAGGCCCATGCCTCTAAATTAAACATAAATTAAGGCCTATGACCATCCTTCAGCACATTAAACCTCTCTTTTTGCATTAGATAATGTATTTTTAACTTTAATATATTTATTAGTAATGTTTGTGAATAATTGCATGTTTGTACCTAATATTATTTATTTTTGTGGAATGTTATGACAATATTGTGCAGATTATGAAGATTTGGAGGATGAGATAATTTAGGGACTTGCTCCCTACTACAGGAGAATCAATATTAAATAATAAATCAACAAGATATTATGGAATTATGACATAAATTGTGGAAATCAATGGTTGACAAAATCTAGGAATGTGTCCACTGCCATTTAATGCAGATTCCTAATATTAGGAACCGAGTCCACTAATCAAGGGATTTTGGTGGGGAAAGATTCCTCCTTTCATGGGGAATGGTTCCTAATAATTTTTTATAAGTACCAAGTCGAATTTTCCTCTATGTAGGATTTTTATTATTGTTCTTGTGGAGAGAACTCATTTTTCTGCAGCTCTATTGTATTTTCTTACATGGATGTAATTGTATTGATGAAAATAATAAAGATTGGTGTCATTTTCAACTTCTAAATCTTGTTAGCTTGATCGAATCGTTGAACACTCTGCAATCATCTATCGTATAATCCAACCACATAGATGGATGACAGGTGGCCTAGAGGGAATTTTTTATAAGCTCCTACATGTGACTACCTCTCTCTCCAAAGAATGAAGCAAACCCACAACTATTTTGAGAACTTCCTCTCCACTTTCTCGGCATAACTGTGCATAATTTTCTCGTCCCTCCCACATTTTTTCTTGGGGGATATGGATTTGTAGCCAAGCATGGGTAAGGCAGAGTTGCATTTCTCATCTAAGAAGAAAGCTCCCATTCTATTTAAGAAATTTTATTGCTAGGCTTATGGAACAAATACTGAAGCCACTTCAAATACCATACAAAGCTAATTTATTCTTATTCCTCTCCAAAGTTATCGATTGCAGATAATTTCAAATTAAAACCACCAATTTTAGAGAACCTCCATATGATTATATAGTGTTGCTTAGTAGTTGTAACATGCAATATATGCTATCACCCCCTCAAGGTAAATATTATCCAAGCAAATAATTTTGTAATTGCTAAGGTGCCAATAAAATAGGATCAAAGAGACCATAGTAGGACCTATGATGACGCAGTTTTCGTGGAAAATAAATAAGAGAAACATATATCCAGTACTTAGTTTCAAAAATAGAAAATAAACCACAATTAAATGGAGTTAGGCATTAGTTTTAACCTAGTAGTTCGTTGGAATTTGCTAGGATTCACATTTTTCGGTGGTCCTATGAAACAAGGGTGGTCACATTTTTGCGTGGTTTATCCAAAAATGTACCTCAGGAGAACATAAACCCATGATTATCCAAGGAAGAGTGGTTGAATAGATACCTGTACGCAGATGATACATAAGCATTTTTTTGTTTCTTTCCTTGTGCATTACACAAGTGGATGTGTAGATTAGTGGACAGTCAGGATACGTGGAGGCTTGACGACCCTATTGTGTGGACTCCAAAACTGGTGAAGTGCTTGGAAGCTTCCAAAAATAACATCGCGCATGATGTTGATCACTGGATTGATTGTATCTTAGGAGGATTTGTCACTGAGTTCATGATCGATACAACTATTAGCTATATTGAAGCAAAACACAGGTTCTTCAAGGGACCGTGAGGTAAGTACTGAAAATCCTTGAAGACTTGGATTAAGATTTTTTTGTGTGAAAAATGGGTTATGCCATTGCCTTGATGTTTGGGACTACGTGAAGTGGAAAATCCTCCAGAAGAAATGGAGAATTGGGCTCTGAATAAAGTCTGTTGTTAGGACCCTCATCTAGTCACGACGAAGGAACCATTCTGAGTACACTATGAAGTGTGCTACAGATATTAAGTCTGGGTGTGTCGAGGATACCTCATCCATCCACTCCACCTCCACTTCCACCTCCACCGCATACACCTACACCTTCACCTCCACCTCCACCTCTGCATCAACCATTCAACATGGAGAATAGAATGAAGATGCCAATATTTAAAAGGGTAGGAAGTGAATACCCCGAAAAATTCTTGTTAGTTGCAGATGTTGTGTGGACAGCACATTAGATTGCTGATGATAATATAAATAAAGCAAAACGGTCACAGCACTGCAGGATAGGACGCTAACTTGGTTTATCAAGTTCTGTTAAGATAGACCTAACATGACGATGGAAGAGACTCAACAGACATTGAACATTGACTTTAAGAAGCCTAAGTTTCAGTCGTTGTCTGTACTGAAGTTTAAGGAGATACATCAAATGGTAAAGTGTGCATACTTGGTAAGTATATCAACTACCACCATGATGACACTCCTTCCTTCAGACTTGGGTAAACCTATGATAAAATCCATTGAAACCTCCTCCCAACATTGACTTGGAATGGATAATGGTTGTAATAGACTCGGGGTCCTAATTGTCTCAACTTTATTTTGTTGGCAAACCGAACATTCCGCCACAAAATTTTCAATATCATATTTATGGCCATCCCAAAAATTATATTTCTTAATCCTGTGGTAAGTTTTTAAAATTCCCGTGTGCCCTCCTAAGGGAGAGGTGTTCAATTCCAAAATAATCTTTTGTTTGAGTTGGAAATTCCTACAAAGGTATAAGCAATCTTTGTACCATGATGCATCATTTTCCCAGCGAAATGTATGAGATGTACTAGGATCTTGTTGCAACTTTTGAATTAGTGCCCACACTTCTTCAACATTCTTCCATTCATCCCTCACTTCAGTTATCCAATATAGTTGGATAATAGAAATGGCACAAATAAATGCTTCCACATCCTCATCCTTTCTTGAGAGTGCATATGCAAGAACATTTTGCTTCCCTTTTTTGTAGATGATTTCAAAGTCATAACCTAACATCTTTGTGACCCATTTTTGTTGTTCCTCTAAAGATAATATTTGTTCTAAAATGTATTTAAGACTATCATGATATGCTTTTACCTTGAAGTGCCTTCCCATTAGGTAAGGTCACCATTTCTTAAGTGCATGTAGTATTTCCAACATTTCCTTCTCATCAATAGCTTTATGTAAATACTTTCCTTTTATTGGAAGACTTTCAAAACAAGAATCAGTCTTCCTTCTTGCTTTAAAACAACACCAATTCCATTTCTTGAGGCATCACATTCCACAATAAAGATTTTTGTGAAGTATGACGTAGATAAGACCGATGCTTGGCACATTGCCTCTTTAAGATGCTCAAAGGCCTTAGTTGCTTTTGGAGTCCAATAAAATGCATCTTTCTTCAGTAATGTTGTTAAAGGTGCTACTATTTTCTCATAGTTCTTAACAAATTTGTGATAATACCCTGTCAACCTGAGAAATCCTCACATATTCTTGATGGATGTTTGGGTTTTCCATTTCTTAATGACTTTAATTTTGTTAGGGTCTACCTTAACACCCTCATGAGATACAATATGACCCATATATTCCACCTCTTGTACTCCAAAGAAACATTTGGAGGTTTCTGCATATAATTGTTTCTCCTCTAATACCTTGAGAACCCTGACAACATGCACAACATGATCCTTCCAAGACTTGTTGTAGTTTGGTATATCATAAAAAAATACTAACAAAATTTTTCTAAGGGTTTCAAAATGGAATTCATCAAAACTTGAAATGTAGAAGGTGCATTGGTAAGGCCAAAAGGCGTGACCAAAAATTGGAATTGCAAGGAAAGTGATAGGTGGAAAAATTGGAATTGATGTTGTTCCTAAAGTATCCTTCGGAGCAAAGAGAGTGCAAAAAGAGAACCCATAAGCCTAGATAGGAAAAGAATGGGTAGACTCTTTTGTACAATTTTCTTGCTTTGTAAATTGTAATTACTTGTATATTCTCGTTTGGGTACTTTTTGAAGTAAGGTCATGTACAATAAATTATTTGTAATAAGTGTGTTTTCTTTGGTATGCCAAGTTATCTTGGCTTGATAATGATTCCATTAGTCTAGGGACTTTTAGCATGAGCATTTGTATTTCATCTAATATGTCTATAGTTCAGTCAAACACTTAGTTATACAAGTATTTCAATGTGAAGCTTGTTTGTGAATTTGATCTTTGGTAAAGATTGTTTAGAAGATGACCATGGCAATGTGGACAAAGGAAAGTATGCCATTGTACAAGTGCAGATTGAGGACAACAAAGAAAAGTGTAAACTAATGCATGGAAAACATTAAGTTGATTCGGATTCCCAGGTGGAAAATGAGGTTTATCATCAATAAAGAGAGACTTCAACATGAATTTTGTTTGAGACAAGTGTTCCTGCATGTTTAAGAGAATTGTAGCAAGCCACAATTATTGACATGAAGATAAGGACTTCACATAGAGGGAAGGCGGAATACCTTGATTTGAGATTGAATGCATCAATTCAAATGAAAGAAAAAGGTTTGAAATCGAGAAAGTTAATGACCTTTTTCCTCACTTATTTTCTAAGTGAAGATGAAGTGTTAGAGGTCCAAAAGTTCCTATTGGGGAGGTATGATCCGGAGATCAAAAATAGGTTCAAAAATGAAAGTTCTTAAAATATCCTAAAATGAGTTTCGATTCATAGTGTTCTTCATCGTGAATTTGGTGATGCTGAAATTGCCTCAATCAAACGTCATATCAAGAAGTGATTACATTCAAAAAATTTTGACCAACAACTAAAAATTCAATAGTAGGGTTGACTGGGAAGTGTGTATAGCTGATGTCATCAACTAACTCTGTAGGGTATGGTGGTAGAGGACCGATCAATTCTCGACATGTGACATCTTTGTACAGGTTCATTTGACACGTTTTGGTTGATTTTTGTGGTTTTTAGGTGCCTTAACTAAAATCTGCCACTCGACAACCCATGGTTGGCCAAATTTTTTATATATAGGCCCAAAGACCTTAGTGGGGTTTGACCCCTCAACCTAGAACAACATAGTGCAACGCTTAACCATAATGTCATTGCACAAGTTCTTAACCATATTTTTCGTGGCTTATATTTAAGGTCATATGTTTTTAGCATTCGGAGGAGGGATCGAGCAGTTAGCCCCAACCCTAAGTCATGGTGTATACCCACACGACCACACGAAGGTTCTTGGTAGAGAGGGAGGGGTTGTAAAGCCTGACCGATGGTCACGACCGGCCCATAGGACCATCAACACCATGAAGGGGAGTTGGATGGAGTTGGAGCTCCAACCTTGGGCATATGGGAGTCCATGTAACCAAAGGAGGGAGCCATATGTGGAGGGTGTGGGCAAATAAGCCCCATTTCCTACTTTTTTGTGAACAATTATTACCATTAAAGGAAATAGTTGGGAGCGAGATTTTGACCCTGACCCTTGGCCAAATCACTGTCCACGTGACCTTATCTCGATGGAACAAAGGTTGAATTTGGCGGGGGCAGGCAGTTGGTCTCAGCCCTCGTCTTGGTGGGTGTCATGTGATCATGATCTAACACATAGGGGTTATTAAGAAATTTAACGAGGAAATAGTTGCACTTTTTACGACAAGAATTGCGTCGATCCGGGGAAATTTTTTTGCCCGATGAACTATGTAAAGGGAAAAATCGTCGTGCAATTAGCAAGTTTGGCCAATTGTGGGATATATAGAAGATCTTGTCTTGGAGAAGTATATCTTGCTCAATTTTTAACCTTTTTGAGCTCAACAAGAGCCTAGATGGGGGTTTTGTAGCATCCTGTACTCAATGGAAGCCTCTATTTTTTTATTTGACCATTTTATGATAGAATTTTTATAGAATCCATTCTTTACTTGCTAGAGGCAGAGACAATTTTGAAACAACTTGGAGGCATATTTGATCACAGAGAGAGCCTAGTTAGAGGTTTTCTAGCCTTCTAGTTTCATATACAATAGTTGTTACTTCAGTAGAGAATCTCTTTTTAGTCTTTTCTTAATGTGCTAAGGAGAGAAGCTATTTTAACTATTCATTGTGAAGGAGTTGCATGTTTATGCTTTTTATTTCAGGTGGTGTACAAGGACATATTTTGTGGGACCCATTTTTATGTTGACATTTTTATGACTTTCTATAGGGTGTTATCATTTTGAGTGAGAATAATTTGTAGGATAATGTTTATTTCTTGGAAAAACAAGACACTCTACTCTCAACAAGTTGTATTTACTCATTTTATGTTGAAATCAATAAAATGGTCTAGCTATTAGAGTAGGCCAGAAGAGATAGCCCAGGATCAGTGAACTTTGTCATCAAATACTAGTTTCTTCTCTTCATGTTTATCATCTTAAGTTTCATGTGAATTTGTTTCTCTTTTAAGTTCATGTGAAAACTTAACTCACCATATTGAAGAGGTTGTGAAACTTATTTACCTTTAAAGACCCATTTTGATAACTTTCAAAGTGTGAGAGGACGATCAGTGTTTGATAAGAGAATCTTTCCTCCATTTTCACATCAGTCTAGGTGACAAACGATATAATTTTTGTAAAAGTGTGCATTGAAATTTTCTATATAACCTACTATTATAACACGTAAACTAATACTAAATTTTTAAAAGGTATTTAGCATGGGGGTGTTAGGGAATAATCAATGCTGGGAAAAAAATATTTAACTAAGAGGTATGCATTCAAAAAAAATTACATAATAGGAATATTTGCACATTCATGTTGCACAATTTTTTCTTCACAATAGGAATTGATGTGTAATTACTATGAAAATTCTCTCTCTACCTCTAAGAAACCTTCTTATCTATGTTTTTTCTATGATGGATTTGGTATTTGACTTCCTCATAAACCAACTACCTAATGTCATCTCCATGTAGGTCGTTCATACACAACTCTCAACCACTTTATGGCCTGAACAAATGCTACATTTCTTTCTTAACCAAGTAGCAACTTCTTCTTTCATCCATTCCTCTGGTTTTAACACCAATTGTTATACAATAAGAGGTATATATTAAAATATAGTAGGTACACATAAAAACTAACCATAAAATATTCAAAAGAAATAAAAATTACATGTTTCATCCAATTCGGGTTACATCACCAAGAAATAACTATTCATTCTATTATGTGTTTTTTTGTAAAGTAAAATTCTCTTAAGCTTTAGAAAGTGATATAAAAGTAGTTTATGGTTTTCCATGGTCTTCCACTTAAAAAACTAAACATGCAGAAAGTCTATAACTTTTTCAATATCCAAACAAACTATTTTTGAAAGCTTGTGAAAAAATATAAATACTATATTGTTTAGCTAAGATGCCTAATCTAGTAACCGACATAGAAATAAAAAAAATGATAAAAGTAACTTGAAAAACTAGAGAGACAAGAAGCCATTATTTGAATGTTAAGGAATCTAATGCATCTGGTGTGATGGGCTCCTTGCTATAGCTAGGAGAGCTTCCAAAATGTGTGGTAGGTCTAGATAGCCCTTAATATGATCTACACTCTCATATAGGTTCCTCAACATTAGTTGTAGTTTATCCAACATAAGAAGGATTTATTATGCTTCATTTTGATCCAATAAGAACCAACCCCACAAAGGCTTTATATTAGTAAATGTGAATAACATACATGTACTCGCTATAGTTACCCATGGCATGTCCATTATTAGGCACCCAATTAGCTATTTCCCTAAGCACTTCAGAATATGTCAAACACCCAAATTTCCTAGCCATGTCTCACTCCACTTGAGTAATTTCCTCTATAATGTCCTATAGGGTGTTATTTATGTATATTTGTGGTAAGTGTTAGAGCCCCCTTACTCCTGAAAATAAGTAGGTCCTCAATGAATTTTGGACCGATGAAAAGGCATTGGCTATTGTTATCTATGATGAAAATAAAATATTGAATAAAGGAAAGTGTTTCCAAAGGTTGGAGCTTAGAGAAAAATATGTATAGGAGGGATAAGTAAGGGAGAGACCAGTGAAAATGAAAGCAATTTCAAGGACCAAATACTGAGAAAATGGAAGGAGGAGACAACCTAGGGAGAATAAGCCATAATAGAGTGGTCGAAGTAGACAAATAGGGAGTAAAACACTAGAGGAGAGACTTTGTAGTGCATATCCCTCCGAGAGGAGGCGGGTGGGGCAAACACGATTAGAAAATACTAATGGTTGCGTAGAAGAAGAGGACCAATAATAAATGAAAGAACATAAACTTAGTTATCAATCAAACGAGAAAATTACCTAGTACTCATTTTTTTGAAGTAGCAAAAAATGACTCGAGTTTGAAAAGTGGTGATTCAAAGTACGCATTTTTTTTGGAGCATATTTTTGGCACTTTAAATTTTCTTATGTATCAAGTGTGAACATTCTTTTTTAAATGTTAGTGATTTTCATGCTGATTTTGAAAAGTGTTGATGCAACATCAACACATTTTTTCAGAGGGATTATTTTTGACACTTTAAATTTTTTTATGGATCAACTATGAACATTTTTTTTGTTAGTGATTTTCATCTTGATTTTGAAAAGTATTGATGTAATATCAACCCTTTTTGTTTAGAGGGCTTATTTTTTACACTTTAAATTTTCTAGTGTGTTAAGTGTAAATTTATTTTAAATGTTGGTGATTTTCATATTGATAATAAAAGATAAA
>APFE030673190.1:9013-57038 GCA_000404065.3 Pinus taeda | reverse complement strand
CTGGTCCCAGACCAGTCTCAACCGACCCGAAGTTAGCTTCATAGTAGGTACCACTCCTACCACTGGTCCCAGACCAATATGCAGTCTCAGAGAGTGTACCACTGGTCTCGGACCAGTCTCAACCGGCCCGAAGTCAGCATCATAGTATGTAGCACTCTCACTAGTCCCAGACCAATACTACATTGACACGAAGTCAGTCTCAGAGTATGTACCACTGGTCCCATACCAGTCTCAACCGACCCGAAGTTAGCGTCATAGTGAGTACAACTCCACTAGTCTCAGACCAATATCATCCTCCACTGACTCAAGGTTAGTCTCGGAGTGCGTACCACTAGTCCCATACCAATCTCAACCGACCCGAAGTCAGCTTCATAGTAGGTACCACTCCTACCATTGGTCCCAAACTAGTATCGCAGTCTCGGAGAGTGTACCACTGATCCCAGACTAGTCTTAACCGACCTGAAGTCAGGGTCATAGTATGTATCACTCTCATTGGTCCCAGACCAGTACCGCACTAACACGAAGTCAGTCTCAGAGTATGTACCACTGGTCCCAGACCAGTCTCAACTAACCCGAAGTCAGTGTCATAGTATGGTACAACTCCTACCACTCGTCCCAGACCAGTATCATTGATCCCAGATCAATGGAGGTCATCCTAGCGTAGGGAGTACGGTAGATACGATGATGTGTCCATTGGTACTACTATGGTCCCTAACTTCATTTCCCTGCTCATTGATCAGATGAGAGGTATTTTCCATGAGTCCCAAACTGCATGGGTAGGATGCCTCGATAGGAGAAATAATCAATCCTGTCCTCATAGGAGAGCACATCAATCCTGCTACAATTTCCATGGAGAACACATCAATCCAGGCTGCCATGGAGAACACATCAATCTAGGCCTCACAAGAGAACACATCAATCCTTCTATGATCGCCATGGAGAACACATCAATCCAGGCCTCATAGGAGAACACATCAATCCTAATAATCACCATGGAGAACACATCAATCCAGGCCTCACAGGAGAACACATCAATCCTGCTACAATCAACATGGAGAACAAATCAATCCAGGCCTCACAGGAGAACTAATCATCCTGCTACACAGGAGAGCGAATCATCTTGTCCCACAAGAGACCGAATCATCTTGTCCCATAGGAGAGCAAATCATCTTGTTCTAGTGCGCACCACCAGGGGAGGGTGAGTCACCCTGTGGTCGTATGTTGCTCCAGTAAGAATCGCAAGCCCTCAGAGCTCCTAGAGCTCAATGTATGCAACATGCAGGAGTCTTGTACAAGGGTTTCTTGACGACTCCAAGTCGTTTGGGAAAATCACAGATTAGATCTTTCCTCGGGGCTTTGACAAGGTGTATCAACTTGCACATCATCTTAACGCGATGGAGCCTCCTTGCTCATCAAATTACCATATCCCAGATGATTTTTATCTGCTGGTACAATCGACGAATACGAGATTCCTCAATAATCGAATCCCACCTCTGGTTGTTACAAAGAATCACAGTGGTATGTGTTCAAACAGCTCATTGAAGAGCTTCCCCAACCAGGCAGCTTCATACGAGATCATACTCGTAGATATGTATCCGGTCTCGGTGGTGCTTATGGCAACGAACTTTTGCTTCCTGATCATACATTATATCGAAGTAGAATCCAAAGAGAAACAACACTAAAAAGTGCTCCAGTGATCCTCCACACTACCTGCCTAATCAACATTCGAATAATCATGCAGTTTCATATTTCTGGTAGTGTATCTAAATCCATTATTAATTGTGCCAAGAAGATATCTTAGAAGATTCTTGGCATCAATCCAGTGAGGCTCAACCAAATATGAGCTCACAATGCTAACTGCAAAACATATGTTCGGACGGAGGTTCACTAAGAACATCAATGTGAATGAGTTTATGAAACTCAAAGGCATTTCCCAAATCTAGTCCGACATCACTACCATATAACTTCTAAAAGTTAAGATCCTCGAGGTAGTCATAGGCTTGCAGTCCATCATACTGAATCTTTCTAATATCTTTATCACATATTTTCCTTGAGATAGGAAAATTTCCCTTGGCTTCTGCCATACTTCAAGTCCTTGGTCCTTCATTTCAAATTCAAAAGCCAACTCCCTCTTACATTTGTGATTGAGAGGGTTTGCACCTATTAGAAAGAGGTCATCCACATACAACACCAATATGAAAGGCTTCTCATCTCCGACCTTAAAGTAAAGGTTAGGATTGGCTTCACTCCTAGTAAATCCTAGCTTCATCAAGTAGCTATTGATCCCGTCATACCATGCTCGGGGTGCTTCTTCAGCCCATACAGAGCCTTCTTCAACCTGCATACATGAGATTTTCGATCATAAATCTCAAATCCTTTGGGTTGCTCCACATAGACCTCTTCTTTGATTGAACCGTGCAAGAACGCGGTCTTGACATCCATCTGATGTAGGTTCCATCCTTGTGAAGCCACAAGGGCTATGATCAAGCGGATGGTCATATATCTGGCAACAGGTGCAAATATCATAGTCTATACCTTCCTTCTGGGATAAACCACGAGCAACAAAACGAGCCTTATACTTTTCTGTACTTCCATCTACTACATGCTTTATCTTGTAAAGCCATTTTAAAGTAACAATTGTCTTGTTAGGGCTCTGGGAACTACTTCCCAGACATCATTCTCCATAACAGACTCATATTCTATGGTCATAGCATCCTTCCAAACTTGATGCTTGAAAGCATCTAAGAATGATGAAGGCTCATTTTGTATGATCGTGCTCATGATGGTCAGGTATCCCTGATACCTGTTAGGTTTCTTACTTTCACGGAAGGTTCCTCGGGGTGCACCATGTCCTTCAGCATCATCAAGTATCCCCCTAAGCCATGAAGGCCTCTTCCTAGAAGAGGAAGGCTCAGGTGGATAAATAGGATCCATGGGTTCCTCCACATCAGGCATTGTTACATCATCTACCCATAGAGACAGCTTCCACAATCATACGGTTCTTCCTTTCTGCCACACCATTCTACTCAAGAGTATGTGGTGTGGTAGTCTCCCTCTTAATGTTAGCCTCAGATATGCCTGAGTGAACCAACTGTAATATATCAGAGTTCTTGATTAGGCTTGAGGGGAATGGTCCCCTTTTGAGCTTTCCTTCAGCACATCCTAGATATACACCTTCTTTCTCTACTCGGAATTCGGGCATCCCTATCACCATTTGTCTTACACCGAGTAGAGCTTTATAATGAAGGGGGGGCAAACCTCCGATGCCAAAGTTCAGACAGAAGAGATGTGTCATAAGACATGACACTTAGTGGACTTCCATTGACCTGATATAATGAATCAATGCGAAACCTGAGAGTAAAGGCATATTTAACATTATTTTTCCATATACGTACCTTGCCATCGCTGAAGGTTACCTTGTAGCCTTTGTCTTCCATTTCCGATATTGACACCATGTTCTTTTGAGGTCAGGTGCATTTAATACATCCTGGAATTTCTAGCCTTCTTGAATGCTTGTCCTCTTCCTTGATTCCCAACTCTCCTCTTACCTTTGCTATTGAATTTTCCATCAGGGGGATTTTGATCATTGTCTCAGTGAGTCTTTATATCAGGGCACTCCCTTGCATAGTGACCTGCTTTATCGCAGATGTAACATCATCCTTTTCTTCCACCGTTAGGTCCAACCTTTCCTTTTGATTTAGTCCTGGAATTATTTCTTTTCTTAGCATGAGAAGAGAAGGCAACAGGAGGATCTTTAGGCATGGGCATTTCTTACTCTTCTACCCTTGTTTCTTCTTGAATGCATCTAGCCATTGATTCTTCGAAACTAGGAATTATATTATTGTTTAGAAGAGTAGTCCTGAACACATACCATCTGGATGGTAATCCTCCAAGAGTCATGAGTGACATTTCCCTATCAGTAATAGTCTCCCCAATAGATAGGAGATCGTTCTTGATCTTGGTGATTCTTAAGAAGTATGCTTGCATACTCTCATATTTACCCTTCTTGATTTCCCTCAGGTTATTTCTAAGAAACTAAACTTATTTGCAGCATTAACTTTAAATAAACTCACTAGTCTATCGTAGATTTCCTTGGAGGTGTCCAGTTCAGAGATGTAGGCCACCAAGTGCTTGTTGATAGAGTCCCAGATGATCTTCTTCATTTTGACTTCTCCAGTTTTCCATTTGTACCAAGCAACAACGAATGCATTTGATGGAGGCTCAACAATTTTGCCTCTCACATGGTCCAACACTCCTTGATCTTTTAGGGTTAGATTGATAGGCATCTTCTATGCGTGATAGTCTGCTTTCTCACGGAGCTTGTCTTTGGCAGGAAAGAGTGTTGAGGACCCCATAGTTATTTTAGGATAGTCTTGCCAATCTTCTCTCACTGATTGCTCTTGCTCTTGCTTGGGCTTTGTCTTCACCTCAGCTCTGATACCATGTTAAGTTATGGTATGTTCTATGGTTATAACAGTTTACTTATTTTTCTGATTATATTCCACAGGTTATCAATCACATGTACATAAAGTAAAGTGCAGATAGAACATTAAACGATCGACAGAAAACAAACCAAGACAAGAGACACAAGATGTGGTGGCTACCCAGGGACAAACCCCACAATGTGTGGGGAAACCCTTTGATCAAATCTTCTTTTATCTTCAATAATTCAGCAGAGAGAAATAGTATAATAAATATGATTTATATCAGCAGTAGCAAACCCTAGATCAACAACATTAGCATTAGCGACTTCATCGTCAAACTAGGGCAGACGATATCTCACAGATCGACCGTCAGATCGGCTTGATTCCACCACCAAAAGTTGTGGAAGAGGAGGTTCAGATGAACCTACAATGTAGTTCAAATGAGGAGATCTTCTAGTCTATGCAGGTCAAACTTTAGTTCTGCAATTGCAGCTTCAGTTTCAGTAGCTTCCTTCAAACTAGGGCATTCAATATCTTGCAAACCGTCCGTCAGATTGACTTGATTCCACCACCAGAAGTTGTGGCTTTCAGAGGAGGTTCAGATGAACCTAAAACATAGTTCAGATGAGGAGATCTTCTAGTCCACGCAGGTCAATATTTACTTATGTAGTTGCAGCTTCAGTTTCGGCAGCTTCCGGCTTCACATGTGCGAGAGAGAGACCCTTTTTGCGCAGTAGAGAAGAGACTCTTTTTTGCGCAGTAGAGAGAGAGAGAGATGTGATGAGATGAGTGAGTGCAAATAAGGAAAAGTCCTATTGTATTTATACACAAATGATGATGTTTGAAAAGATGCGACTGTTGGGCTTCTGAGCCTACATGAGTTGTAGGCCGGCTTGATAATAATTCAATAATCAAAATAAATTCATATCTCCATGAATACTTATCGGAATCGGATGATCTTTATATCAATATTACACCTCTCGACAAGAGGAATATAATAAAAGTATTATCAGCCATGAATAATATGACCCATATGAAGTTTTGTGCTAGTTTCCAATTTTAACATTAATTAATGTATGACCTAATAGATGATAATTCAACTATTGTGAGAGGGCATCAAACCTTATTGATGATTTTCAGATAAGTATGAGACCCCTATGTTCAAATACGTAATTATGACCTGTAGACTACATGTTCACTATGTGTTTGATGAAATATGTCATGGTTAGGCCTAGTTAGGTCAAGTACTTGATCAAGTTTTGTGTTAGAGGCTTTTTCCTTGTGCCATTTATTGTCTTGGAAAGTTTCATCAAGTTCTGGGTAGTGATATGGAGTTTAGCCCTCAAAAGGTGGCACAGATTCCACGATTGTAGGCACAAAAATGGGAAATAGGGATTGCAGTCGCTCCCTTGCAGGCTTATGCATGCAAATGGAGGCTTACCGTCACATGGATGCAGGCTTGTGCATGTGGCTGGGAGTTCAGGTTAGTGAAAAATCAACCTAACTTAGGGTTTGGGCACTTGGAGGGGTGGTTTTGCTCTTGGGGGTCCTGTAGCTCTTGAGGAAAGTCATTAAATTTTCGGTTTGTCAATCCCACTTCCTTAACTATACTTAGGAGGTTAAGCCATTTTATATTAGCTCTTCCCCTTATGTTTACCCTAGTAGGTCGATGAAATTGGGTAAATGTGGGAGGTGGTGGTTACAGATTTCTCTTCCTTTATTCTTAGAGCTTGTTGGTACCTTTTGAAAGCTTTCAACTCTTCGTTTAGTAATTCTAGTGTGGAATCATCTTTTTCAATTATTGATTGAATGGATGAAAGTTAATTATACAACTCTTTGATGACTCTAGCTCAATGCAAGGGGGAGCACTTGACCGACTCTTTCAAAGCCAACTTTGTAGCTTTGAGATTTTGCTTCCAAATGTGAAAAAGATAACTAGTGACCCATGAGATCTAGGATTTTAAACTAAGATAGAATATCAATTTGTCTTGAAGCCAAGGAGGAATAGATTTTAAAGGAAGTGACTCAAAGTTAGTAGCTTCTGAGAAACATGAGAGAAATGGGTTTATGCTCTACGAAATTCTTGGGGAGAATAAAGGAGTAGAAGGAATAAAGGATTTTAAAAGGGAACTATGGATGAGGAAATGATCAAACATGGTTGTAATGTGGATATTATACATCTTGAAATTTGTCCAGGTATATTCTTCTTTCGATGTCTTTACATCCACTAGATCCAAGTTAAGAGATGAAGTCTTCAATCTACTCCCAATAAGAGTCTTAAACCTTTGAAAATATATGAAGTGAGACCTAGACAAGAATAACCAAAGGAAATCCGTTTGCAAGGTTGAAATTTGACATCTATTTTTTGAGATACATTCCTTTTGAGCCCACAAATATGGGTTGCTTCTAAAGATTAGGTCACAATCCTTCTTGTTCTCAAAGAAGAAAGTGAAGAATCCTTGGTCATAGAAATATTATGAGACTTGGCCTCATGTTTTAACCCTATATAGTTAATTGTTGCAAATAGATTATTAATAAAATAGAAAATATGCAATGACAAACATACATATTAACACAAATATTTTACCCTGCAAACTCAAAACTAAGAAAACCAAATTGATTTTCTAATATATTCTTCTTTAAAATATTATAATAATATATATTTATAGAACCAATCCATTTACCTTGGATTAGAATACAACCATATTTATGATCCAGGTGGATATTAGTGGCCACCCGCCTATTTCACTTGTACCCCCACCATTGTCTCTTTCAGTTTTTCAGTTTCCTTAATTGTAGCATAATTTACTATTTTTGGAAGTTTTTCAGTTTCCTTAATTGTAGCACAATTTACCATTTTTGGCAATTTTTCAAGTCTTGAACTTCCAGAGCTAATTTTTGGCCCTAAACAATGTTTTAGGGAAAACTAGGCAAGCATAGGACTTTTATTGTTGTTTGCATTCAACATTTGTATTACTCAGATATATATTTCTAATGAGGTATTGTGCACATCAAACAAAGATCAGATGCCAAAGTTACGATCCCAGGAAGTTGATGTACCAATTTACCCAAACAAGGCCCATTGTTTTAGAGCTTCGTATCCTAGGGTTATATTTTTGGATGTTTATGGATTTCCATTGTTTCCCAATAATAAATAGGACTTCGAGCCTCATTGTAACACAATTTAGAGGCATATATTTGCCACATCTATCCTCAAAGAAAATCTACCATCGCCTGAGCTAGTTTGATTTCCTTTCTGTTTGTAAGCATATTTTAGTGTTTTTTTTCTATTGCATCTCTATATTTATGGTTATATATGTAATTTGTTGCGTTCTTGTTTAGGTTCAGATCAGTGGTATCAGAGAGGTCTTTTATTTCTCTATTTTTCTTTGCATTTCCCCAATAAGGTCGAGATATAAGGAGTTAGGGCTTCAATTGGTCGAACATTTGCAAGACTAGCCTCACAAATCCTGACGGTGTCCCATGGTGGAAGAGAATAAAGAAGAGGGGACAAGAGATCCTTTCAAAATATTGCTCAAAGAAGCCCTCGAGTGACAAAGGAATGTGATGATGGAAAACTTTGCCCAGATCCTTCAGCGCCTAGCCAAAGATGACGCATCTCCTTCCAACAACTACTCTCGAAGTTTCACACCATTTAAGGTACAAGTTAATTTTGACATCCCCATATTTGAAGGTTAGATAGATGCAAACACCATAGATAAATGATTAAATTTGCTAGAAGGATATTTTTTTGTTTGTGATTTTTCAAACCGGGAAAAGATTACTTTTGCGCTTCTCAAAGCCGTCTCCCATGTTAAGGATTGGTGGGAAACCTATTGTGAGAAGGACAGAAGTACACCCTTGATATTTTTAGCCGCACCCACTTGGAATTTGTTCTGATATGTCGTTAAGGAGAGGTATTACCTTGTCGAGAGCTATGAGGATAAATACATAAAGTGGACGACACTACAATAGGCAAGGGACCAAGATGTGCCAGAGTTTACCAATGTTTTTCATACCCTTCGCACAAAGTTGGGTATCAAGGATTCTGAACAAAACTCGGTACTCAACTACCATGGTTGCCTACATAGGTACATCCAAGATGAGATGGAGTTCTTGGACATCTCCCACTCGGCACGACGTACTGATACACTGTCAAGATTGAACAAAAGTTTAAACAGAAGAAGCGATACTTTGGATATGCGAATCCGAAGAAATGGAAATGTGCCTCCAAACCATAGAGCAAAGGAAAAATCCAAGTTGGAGCGACCCGGGACAACCCGCCAAAGCCACAAGCAAAGAAAAAGACCACAAAGACAAAGAAGGACATGGGAAAATGGTGTGAGTTCCATAAGAGTTCCACTCACAACACGAGTGAGTGTTGGGCCAAGAAGTCACTAGTGGCTGAGCTGAAGGATTTTGAATTTGATGCATATTCTGACCCCAAGTCAGAACTTGACAAGGGGAATGGAAAGGAAAGAAAATCATTAATACAGATCCCAGTGCCACCGTGGCCACCACCAAGGTCTAGAAGAATGAGCTTGAAGATCCATAGGAGGGGGGATGCCTCTTCCACTCACAAATGTGGGTGAAGGGTTCTCCACTGTAGTTCATTGTTAACAACGGGAGCCAAAAGAACCTCATTTCAATAGAGTTCATGAAGCATCTAGGCCTACTGACTACGCTGCATCCACAACCATACACCATTGGGTGGATTCACCAGGGATGAGATCTCTATGTTAGTCAGCAGTGTCACCTTCCCTACAAGATTAAGCCCTTCAAGGATGAGGTATTGTGTTATGTTTCCCCTCTTGAAGTTTGTGATGTATTATTAGGATATCCATACTTGTTGAAGCAACATGTTGTATATGAGTCTCAACCTCGCTCTGTGATTATTCTTTTGATAAGTTTTGTAGGATATTGGAGGTAGCCCCACCTACCGCCATTTCTTTGATCACTACAAAGCAATGATATTAAAATTATTTCACAGACTAGGAAATTTATTTTCCTTGTGATTCACCCTCAAGGCAAGAAGAAGATTATGGCCACGACTTCCATACAAGGCTCATTTGCACAAAAGCAGTAGATGGACAAGGTCATGGAGGAGTACAGGGACATTTTCTCCACACTTATGAGGGTGCCTCTGCACTGTCAGGTCAATCAATCCATCAATCTGATCCCCGGTGTGCTGCTACCTAATGCACTAATCTATCAGTGCTCTGTTATGGAGAATGATGAGATCAAGTGGCAGATTCAGGAGTTGTTGCAGAAAGGGCACATCAAGCCAAGGTCATCACCCTGTGGGAGCCCGATTTTATTGGTACAGAAGAAGGATGAGACCTGGAGACTCTGTATTGACTATTGGGCGCTATAAAAGATCATTGTATGGAATAGATACCCAATTCCATTGATTGATGACCTTTTGGACCAGCTCAAGGGGGCCAAATATTTCAACAAGATCGATTGATGTCTGGTTATCACCAGGTTCCTATTGAACCCTCCAATGTGTGCAAGACTACCTTCAAATCCAAGGAGGGCCTTTTCGAATGGTTAGTCATGCCTTTTAGGTTGACAAATTCCCCCACAAGATTAATGATGTTGATGGGCGACATCTTGTGACCCTTCACCAATGCATTCGTGGTGGTGTATCTAGATGACATCTTGATCTTCAACTAGAGTTGAGAAGATCACTTCCATCATATTCGACAGGTCCTCCAAACCATGCGACACCACAAGCTATGTGCAAATTTGGAGAAATGCACTTTTGGCATGACCCAGGTTCAATATCTGGGGTACATCATTGATTAGGTGATCAATATTTAGCTCAAAAATCAAAGTGCTCAGGATCGCTCAAAACATGAACGATTGCATCCTTCTTGGCGATACAATCCCAACAAAACTCATTTCACTCAAAACAGAGCTCGTATGAGGAAGATATCGCATTCTATCTGCTTTGCCAAATAGAAGAATTTTGCAACAAAAACAAAGTATAGTCACTGCACAGTTAGCAGTCCGTACTATTGATGTGTAGGTGGTTGGGCAGGTTAAAGGGTTGGTCAAAGGCTAACAGGGTCTCGCCAAGTGGTGCAATTTGGTTGGTCTATAGTGTGGTGAGTTAGTGGTTTCTTATTGGTCGGGAAAGGACTAATGAAGAGGAGACACGTGGTAAGCTCGGAGGCTACCACATATCCCTCTGCAAAGGTCAGACATTATCGGTGCGTAGTGGTAAAATTTTTATGGCAGGTCGGTGGAGTCGAACTCGCGACCTCACCCACACAATGTTCATGTCTTACCATTCTATCGCACCAATAGTTCTTACAATAATATGGTCCCAAAATATATTTGTTATGATATACGTTAACAGTTGGGGGAGGAGAGGGCCAACCTTACGGGCCAACCCCTTCCCATGTGACCACTAATACATAACAATTGGCCAACAATTAACATAACACATGCTTAATGCACTAATCACGATTAACCCGTAATTAATAAAAGTTTATCCATAAATAAATGTGGGATTAAGTTGGTAGAACTTCTAGTGGTCTGATAAATTCTGGTTTTTCTCCAAAATTGGTGGAGTTAACTGGAGTTCCTCCAATTTTAGTGGAGTTTTCCTAGGGGAAACTATTTTTGCCATAACTTTTGCAATTTTCGACCAAATTGGGCTCATAAAAAGTCATTCCTAGATGATTTTGATGTTCTAAGCACATTGAAGCAGGTTTCAGGAGCAGTAGAACATTAAAAAAAACACCTTTTTCCATTTTGAGTTAATACAGAGGCCCAAGCCATGGAAGCTAAACCAAGAAGATGTAGGCTAGGAGGGGTGAAATCCTTCATCAAAACACTTTGTTAAGTTTTTATTTTGATGGTTTTCTATATGTTTGTTTGCTGTTGTTCAACACTTTATTTAAATGTTATTTTTCTCATGAATTTGACATAAAACTTGACAAAATCTACTTGTTCATTCAAAAACACCATAAAGGAAACCTATGCACATGAAGCAAATGATAAGCAATTGTTTTGAATTCTGAAGTTGAAATTAGCACAAAAAAACTAACATTCAACAACAGATCAAGTTGGTATTAGAGAAAATGTTATTTTCTTGATTTCTTGAGTTTTGTGCAAGTAGGGTTTTAATGGCTGAAAATTTGTGATGCTTACAAGGTTAAAGTTGCAGAGAGGAGAAGGGAAACTATTGGTTGCAAATCCTGAGGTAATGCCCAGAAGAAGGAGAGACACAAGGCCACAATCTCCACCCAAAGTTTCAATCCCAGCTGCACTTGAAACACCTCAAGTTTTACCTTCAATTGAGATTGAGGAGGTACAAAAAGTACCAGAAGCTGAGCTTGAATCCAAAGCCATCATGTCTAGAGTAGGAGAGAGTGAAGGTCTTTCAGAAGAGGAAGCGTTCAAGAAATATTTCTATGATTTCACTGACATGGTTAGAGTCCTCTATGAAGAGAGGAATACTAGAATGGTTAGAGATTTCTAAGTCCCCACATGGAGAGGGAAGCTCAGAAGATAAAAAAGACAAAAAGAAGGATTCAAAGGGTAATGGAGGAAATCCTCCTCCATCTCCACCATATTCATCATCTTCATCATCCTCATCATCTCAAACAACATCATCTTCCACTTCCACCACAAAAACTGTTCATACTCATTCAAAGACCCCAAAAGAAAAAACACCCTTACTCAAACTGGACCTTAAGTTTGAACTTCCCATGTACAATGGTCAGGCGAATGCAAAAAAGTTAGACAATTGGATTAAAAAATTGGAGGTTTATTGCAGAATTCAGAACCTTGAAGAAGATGACATAAAAATCTAGTTAGCTTCATTGAGGATAGAAGGAGAAACACTAGTTTGGTGGGAAGAAAAGACACAAGAGGAAATGTGAATTCATAGTAAGATATCCATTTCTTGGGCTGAATTTGTTCTTCAATTAAAAGACAATTTTATCCTTTAGCCTATATGCAAAAAGCCATTGTGAGTTGGCAAAAGTTTAGGCAACTCAAGGGCCAAAAAGTTCAAGACTATACCTAGGAGTTTAGGAAAAGGGCTTTGTCGTTAGGAGTAAAATTGAATTCCCAAGATACTCTCTTGAAATATATTGGGGGTTTACATTCCTACTTAAAACACACTATCCTTATGTTCAATCCAAGAAATTTAGATGAGGTATGTTAGCAAGCCACACACCTTGAAGCAAGAGGAATGAACATTCAAGAAGAGGGTAGTACGAAGAAGCCATTCAAGGGTAAGGAGTAAGAGACGGGTGGAAAATAGAAAGGAAAGAAGAATGCAAGTGTAAAGAAATAAGGGGAGAAAACTATATGCCAACATTGTTCCAAAGCGGAGCATGATGAAATCCACTGTTGGAAATTACATCCTGAACTAAGGCCTAAGAAAACAAACAATAAGGGGAAACAAAAGATGATCGCTACCACACAACATGATCTTGGATCCGATTCTGGTGATAAGAACAAGATTTCAGCCATGGTCACAAAAGGAAAAGAAGCTATAGAAAGCACTAGTTTCTTACATAGTCACAAAAACACTCCAAATGAAGAATCAAGGATAGAATTGTTCCATGTAAGGGTAATTTCAAATCATACAAAGATTCATGCATTATTTGATAGTGGGTCACAATCGAACTTAATTTCAGAAGACTTGGTAAAAAAGCTTAAGCTTGAAACTGTACCTCATCATAAGCCATATCCCTTGGCTTGGATGGTCAATAATGAAAATTTACAAGTTACAAGGAAATACTTATTTAGGTTTTTCATCACTGAAAAATTCATTGATGAAGTTGAGTTAGATGTAGTTCCACTTGAGATCTCAGGAATTATTTTGGGGAGCCCATATTTGTATGATAGGAAAGCAGTATTTTATCGCCATGAGAACAAATACCAATTTCTTAAGGATGGAGTGGAGTATATTGTGAGTGCCCATTGCAAAAAGTTAAACATTTCTTTGGTTAATGTAGGGTAGATGAAGAGACTAGTAAGTGCAAGTAAAAATTTTGTGCTTCTCATGATCAAGAAAAATAATGATATATATTATGAATATTTTGAAGGTTGTGATGATAAGTTAAAATCTGATTTGTTTGATGTGGTAAGAAAGCATGGTGGAATGTTTTAGGAACAAAGCGGTTACCTCCCAAGAGGGGAATTCAGCATGAGATACAACTGCAACAGGATGTTCCACTTCCGAACATTAGCATGTATCGCATGTTGATCATGGAGAGTATGGAAATAAAAAATAAAATTCAAGAATTTATGAACAAAGGTATCATATGCCCATCTACTTGGCTATGTGGTTCACCAATTGTTTTGGTGCCAAAGAAGGACGAGACTTGGCACACGTGTGTGGATTTCCATGCACTGAATAATATAACGGTAAAGAATCGTTATCCACTCCCAATAATTGGCGATTTTTTTAATAAATTGAGGTATGAAAAGTATTTCACTAAGTTATACTTAGGAAGTGGTTATCATCAAGTTATAATAGCTAAAGAGGGCATTTGGAAAACCACATTTAAAACTAAACAAGGGTTGTTTGAGTGGCTTGTTATGCCTTTCGGTCTTACACATGCTCCAACTACTCTCACGAGAGTTATGAATGACGTATTGAGACCACTTCTAGATGATTTTGTCATTGTTTACTTAGATGATATTCTCATATTCAGCAAATCCAGAGATGAACATGTCATGCATGTGAACAAATTACTTGATGTCTTGAGAAAAGAACAATTGTTTTTAAAGATTTCAAACTGTGATTTTGGTAAGACTTGTTTAGTGTATTTGGGACACATTGTTGGAGGAGGTGAGCTAAAGATAGACCCCTCTAAGGTTGAGGTCATTGTGAATTGGCCCAAGCCCAATACAGTTATAGAAGTAAGAAGATTTATAAGGGAAACACAATATTGGAGGAAATTTATTGCTAATTTTTCTTCCATTGCAGCTCCACTTCATGCATTGACTAGTGTCAAGAAAGTCTTCCACTAGGGAGATGTACAACAAAAAGAATTTGATGCTTTAAAACAAAAGATCAGTTCAACGCCGGTATTGGCTCTTCCATATCTTAGATAGCCATTTGAGATTCAAACGGATGTTAGTGATTATGCCCTGGGAGCAGTTCTTATGCAACATGGTAAGCCCATTGCATTTCATTTTGAAAATTTTAATGGTGTTGTGACTAACTATCCCACTTATGACAAAGAAATTTACGCATTGGTACAAAGTGTTAAAAAATGGAAACACTACTTGATGGGGAATGAGGCCATTATCCATACTGACCATCAATGATTACAGTACTTACAGTCACAATCAAAGTTGCATTAATCACGACACTTCAGATGGATGGGTTTTCTACAACAATTTCATTTGGTTATTAAGTACAAAAAGGGAATCCACAATAAGGTAGCTGATATGCTTTCTAGGCCTATTGTAAATTCATCTATTATACTCAAGTACATTTCTGTTTTACATGAAAGCTACATTGAGAAATATGAATAGAGGCAAGGAAACCAAATTAAAGAGTTAGATTACCATGTACATAATAGTGTGTTGTATCACTTGGGCAAGTTATATATTCCATAGGGAGAAAGAAATAATATCATTGTTGGGTGTGGAGCTTAATTATCTTCTATATTCAAAGGTATCGCTGCATTGGACCTTAGTTCATAATGGGGTATCAATGCCGCCCATAAAATATTCACTGCAAGGGGGGTCCATGGGGGAGCGTCTGCGACCTTTGGGAGACCCCCCCTGGCGGGGCGATCGGGGTCAGTGCCCGCAAAGCTAAAAATATATGTAAAATTTCCTTGTAAAATGTTGTAATTTCATCATCAATCTGGGCTGTTAATTAGTCGGAGATCTAACAGTAGAAGTTATGTTTAATTTAGGGTTTTTTTCCCTAGAAGACAACCCCTCGCTATATGTGAGGGAATTGTATTGCATCTATGCAGATCTATATTCTAAGTGAGGAAGAGAGAGGAGATTGAGAGCGAAGAGGGAATTACAGAAGATTTGCTGTAGGTTGTATCTCTTCAGTTTGTTGGATAATATAAAAGGAAGGATTGGCTGTTTCTCCATGGACGTAGCCCAAACTGGGTGAACCAAGTATATCTGTGTCTCTCTTATTTTATGCATTTTCTGTGTTTATATTTCTGCAATATTTTAAGTGTTCCATTGCTCTGTAATATATAATTTTCTAACAACTGGTATCAGAGCCGAAGGTCTATTTGGATGATAAACTTACAGGAGAGAAGGGTTCCTAGTTCGAGTGGGAGCAATGGCAGAAGATGGTAGGTTTAGGGTCAAAAAATTCAATGGCCAGAACTACCAGCTGTGGAAGATGCAAATGGAAGATTATCTGTATCAAAGAGATCTGTACCCACCATTGAGCGGAAGGGAAAATAAGCCTATGATTATGATACACACAAAATGGGATATTCTCGATAGAAAGGCACTTGGAACAATATAGATGTGCCTAGCAGCGTTGGTAGCATTTAATATTTCAAAGGAAACGACAACAAAGGGTTTAATGTCGACATTGGCCAAACTATATGAAAACCCTCGGCCTCAAATAAGGTATTTATTATGAAGCGTTTATTTAATATGAAAATGTCAGAAGGTGGATCTGTGGCTGACCATTTAAATGAATTTAATATAGTTACCCATCAGTTAAGTTCTGTAGGGGTAACTTTTGATGATGAAATTAGGGCTCTGTTATTTCTGTGCTCATTGCCAGAAAGTTGGAATGGTTTAGTTATGGCCATTAGTAACTCTGTCTCTGGATCTAGTAATTTAAAGTTTGATGATGTTGTGGGTGTAATCCTTTGAGAGGAAATGCGATGGAAAAGCTCCGATGAGACATCAGGTAATGCTTTGACTGCAGAGACTAAGGGAAGAAAAATGGAAAGAGGAAAGAGCCCTGGATATCGTAGTAAGTCAAGAAAAGGAAGATACAAGTATGGGATAGTGTGTTGGAAATACGGGAATAAAGGACACCTGAAGAAAGACTACAAGTCTCGAAAGGGAAAAGAAGGAGACTTGCAACAAGAAAATAATCATGAAGCGAATGTAACATGTGATGTGTTGCAAGATGCTTTGATTCTTTCTTTAGAAAATATTATTGATGATTGGGTGGTAGATTCAAGGGCCTCATTCCATGCCACACCTGATAGGAAACATTTTCATGATTATGTTCAAGGAGATTTTGGATAGGTACGATTGGGTGATCATAAACCCTGTAAAATCATTGGAACAGGTACAATTTTCATAAAACAACAGAATCGAAATCAATGGGTATTGAAGGAGGTAAGGCATATTCCAGATCTGAATAAAAATGTTATTTCAATAGGGAAGTTGGGTGGTGAAGGCTATGTGACTACTTTTACAGATAAAACCTAAAAAGTCAGTAAAGGATCCCTGGTAATAGCAAAAGGAGAAAAGGTTGGTACATTGTATTTATGCAATGGTATTTCTAATTTTGTTAATGCTTTAACCTCTATAGGAGAAGATACGACATTATGGCATCATAGGCTCGGGCACATGAGTGAGAAGGGGATGTAGATTCTTCACTCAAGAAATTTGTTGCCAGGTTTGAAGCATGTTGATTTAAAATTTTGTGAGAATTGTGTTTATGGAAAACAAAAGAGAGTCAGATTCCTCAAAGTTGGGAAAGAAAAGAAGAGCGAAAAATTAGAGCTTGTGCAGATGTATGGGGACTTGCTTAGGTATCATCTCTTGGTGGCTCTCTTATTATGTTACTTTTATTGATGGTGTAACCAGAAAAACTTGGATTCATTGTATTCGAAATAAATTTGATGTATTTGATACTTTCAAGAAATGGAAAGCTTTGGTTGAAAATTAGATAGGAAAAAGGTTGAAGTGTCTCAGATCAGACAATGGAGGTGAATATTGCAACAAAGAGTTTGATAGGTACTGTTCATAGAATGGAATTCACAGAGAGAAGACAGTTCCAGGAACATCACAAGAAAATGGTGTGTCAGAAAGGATGAACAAGACAATCATGGAGCATGCAAGGTGCATGAGATTGCATGCAAGATTGCCTTTGCAATTTTGGACAGATGATGTAGATACTGTTGTTTATCTAATAAACAGAGGGTCTTCAAGTTCCTTGGATGGTGGTATTCCAGAGGCATGGACATGTAAAAAGGTAAACTACTCTTTTTTAAAGACTTTTGGTTGTGAAACCTTTGTCCACATTAATAAAGAAAATAGAACAAAGCTTGAGGAAAAATCAAAGAAATGTACCTTTATTGGATATGGTGTTAATTATTTTGGTTATCACTTTTATGATTATGAAAAACACAAAATATTAGGAGCAGAGATGTCATATTCAATGAAAAGGTTTTGTATAAGGATTAGCTACAGGAAAAGAAACAAGTAAAAGAAAACAAAGAATACATAGTGCTTGACGATATCACAGAAAAAGTGATGATACCTGAAAATCATAATGATCAACATCCAGAACAACAACCACAATAGCAACAAGCACCTCAAACACATGGAAGTGGTGTTAGAAGATATACTAGGATAAGTAGACCCCTAAATGATACTCTCCTTCATTATATTATGTATTGTTGACTAATTCTAGTGAACCAGGATGTTATTAGGAAGCATTATAGGTAGAAACCAGGAAGAAGTGGGAGAAAGCCATGAAAGAAGAGATGGACTCCTTAGCACATAACTAGACTTGGGACTTAGTCAGGTTGCCTATAGGTAAAACAACATTGTGGAATAAATGGGTTTACAAGTTGAAGGAAGAAGATGGAGGTAGAAAAAGGTATAAAGCTAGACTTGTGGTGAAAGGGTTTGCATAGAAAAAGGTTATAGAATTTGATGAGATATTTTCTCTTGTTGTTAAAATGACTTCAATCAGAACTATTTTAAGTCTAGGAGCAGCTGAATATTTTCATATTGAGCAGTTAGATGTAAAGATAGCCTTTCTCCATGGGGATTTTTAGGAAGAGATATATATGCAGAAACCACAAGGATATGAGGTAAAAGGGAAGGAGAAACTAGTGTGCAGGTTGAAGAAGAGCTTGTATGGCTTAAAACAGGCTCCAAGGCAGTGGTATCTAAAATTTGACAAGTTTATGTCTCAACAAGGTTATACTAGATGTCACTTTGATCATTGTGTTTATCTCAAAAGGCAAAATGATGGTAGCTATATTATATTGTTATGGTATGAGATGACATCGCTTGTTGTAGGTTCTAAACAATGCAGAGAATAAATGTGCTAAAAGAAAATTGCGCGAACTCATTTGCAATGAAGGATTTGGGTGCTGTAAAACAAATCTTGGGTAATGAGAAAACTAGAGACAGGAGAATAAAATTAACATTGTCTCAAAGTGAGTACATAAGAAAAAGGTGTTGAAAAGGTTAATAAATGCCAAGAATGAAAAACTAGTTAGTCATACTTTGTCTAGCCCATTTCATTAAGTAAGGAGGAGTGTCCCAAGACTCAGGAAGAAATGGCTCATATGTCTAAAGTTCCATATGCATCAGTAGTTGGAAGCTTAATGTATGCAATGGTCTGTACAAGGCCTAATATTGCACATGCAGTGGGAGTTGTAAGCAGGTACATGAACAATCCAGGAAAAGAACATTGGATGGCAGTGAAGTGGATTCTCAAGTATTTGAGAGGTACCAAAAATCAAGCATTGGTGGTTCAAACATTTCTCTACAAGGATATGTTGATGCAGATATGGTGGTTGATAGAGATAACAGGAGGAGCACAACAGGGTATGTGTTTACTGTAGTTGGAACAACTGTCAGTTGGGTCTCAAAACTGCAAAGTGTTTTTGCACTCTCAACAATAGAAGCAGAGTATGTTGCTACTACAAAGGCTTGTAAAGAAATGATTTGGTTACAAAGGTTTCTGGATGAATAGGGTAAGAAGCAAGAGTTGGGCAGGTTATACAGTGACTGCCAGAGTGCCATACATCTTGCAAAGAACTCTGCATTTCATTCAAAGACTAAACATATACAGCTCAATTACCATTTCATATGGTCAGAGTTGGAAGATGGACAGTTGAAGTTGGAAAAAATTCACATTAGCCAAAATCCTACATATATGTTAACAAAAGTTGTAACCAGGGAGAAAATGAGAAGCTGCTTAGTTTCAATTGGTCTTCAAGTATGAGGAAGAAGATGAGAAGCAACTAGGTCCAAAGTGAAGTCATTGTCCAACAAATGAAGCAACAGTGGAGTTGCTATAATTAGTCTCCAAGTGGGAGATTTATGGGTGTGGATCTTGATTATCTTATGTATTCAAAGGTATCGCCACATTGGACCTCAGTTCGTAATGGGGTGGCTGTAACCTTTGAGAGCCCCCCACTTTGTTGGGGGATCGAGAGCAGTGCCCCGAAGCTAAAAATAGATGTAAAATTGCCTTGTAAAATGTTGTAATTTCATAGTCAATCTGGACTATTCATTAGGCGGAGATATGATGGTAGAAGTTATGTTTAATTTAGGGGTTTTTGCCCTAGAAGGCAACCCCTCACTATATATGAGGGAATTGTATTGCATTTATGCAGATTTGTATTTTGAGTGAGGAAGAGAGAGGAGATTAAGAGTGAAGAGGGAAGTACAACCGATATGTTGTAGGTTGTATCTCTTTAGTTTGCTGGATAATATAAAAGGAAGGATTGGATATTTCTCCATGGACGTAGGCCAAACTAGGTGAACCAAGTATATATGTGTCTCTCTGGTTTTATGCATTTTCTATGTTTATATTTCTGCAATAATTTATGTGTTCCATTGCTCTGTAATATATAATTTTATAACAATCGTAAGGGAGATGCACACTTCATTGATTGATGGGCAATTTGGTGTAGGCAAGACAATAGCGAATCCCCAAAGGTATTGTTATTGGCCATGCATGTTTGATAATGTATCTCGTTTCATTAGAGGATGTTCTTTGTGTGCAAAAAGTAAGCCTAGCAATAGGAAACTAGGATTGTACACTCCACTTCTAGTACCTTCATGTCCATGGGAGAGTATGTCAATGGATTTTGTAGGAGGTCTTCCATTGTTAAGGAAATTTCATAAATACTTGTATGTAGTTATAGATAGGTTTAAGAAGATGTGTATTCTAACACCATGTAAAAAGAAAGTTAAAGCTAAACAAGCAGCTCTTCTTTTATTTCAAAATATTTGGGTTCATTTTGGTCTTCCTACTTCCATTGTAAGTGATCGAGATTCTCGATTTGTTTGGAATTTTTGGTCAAATTTGTGGGACATGATGGACACTAAGTTGAAGGAGAGTACAATCTTTCATCCAAAAACAGATGGAAAAACTGAGGTGGTCAATAGGAAAATCATTCATCTTCTTAGAGGATATTGCAGCAAATATCCCAAGTTGTGGGATGAATAGTTGCATTACATACAACATGCATACAATAGGGCAAAACATTCTTCCACAAACACATTGCCATTTGAGGCATGTTTTGGGTACTTTCCAAGATCGCCATTGGACTTCATATTTGAGAAATATCTCACCATCGATGGTCATGGTGACATCGATAAGGTAAGGAAATTCATTGGGAAAATTCAGTTGATACATCACACAGTGCAAGAACAACTTGAAAAGAGTCAAAGAAGCGCAAGGCATGACAAACACTACGTCGATCATAAATTTCAAGTTGGAGATGAAGTTTGGTTATATATTAGCAAAAAGAGACTTCAAGGGGAAAGTAAAAAGCTAAAGCCAATCTGTTATGGTCCTTTTAAAATTCTGGAAAAGATTGGTAACAATGCATTTAAGCTAGATTTGCCTCCTTATATGCAAATATACTTTTTTGTTAATGTTGAGAATTTGAGATCGTTTGAGCCTCCTTTGATTGATGATCAAGGAGAGCATGTTTGGATTCCATCAATAGATGATTTCTCACCAAAATATCTTGATGAACTTCAACAAGATCTGATACTTGACAGAACTAGAACTTCAAAGAGAGGGAATGTCGAATACCTTCGAGTGGGACTCAAGGACAAAATCATTCTAAGGCCAAATGGATGCAGATTGAGAAGGTGATGGAGTTGTACCCTCACCTGCTAAACAATTGATAGTATCTTTTTGGGTTCAAAAGGCTTCTAATGGGGGGAATGTTTAGGTGATCAATATTTAGCTCAAAAATCAAAGTGTCGAGAACCGCTCAAAACCTGAATGAATCCGTCTATCTCAGCGATATGATCCCAACGCAACTCGTTTCACTCAAAATAAATATCGTATGAGGAATATATCACGTTATGTCTGCTTTTTGAAACATAAGAATTTTGCAAAAATAAAGTATAGTCACTACACAGTCAACAGTCCATATTGCTGATGTGGCAGGTGACTGGGCAAGTCAAAGGGTTGGTCAACAGCTAATGGGGTCTCACCAAATGATGCAATCTGGTTGGTCTGTAGTGTGGTGAGTTGGCAGTTTCTTATTGGTTAGGGAAGGAACAATGAAAAGGAGACATTTGGCAAGCCCGAAGGTTGCCACATGTACCTCCCCCAAAGGTCAAACATTATCGACATGCCATGGTAAATTTTTTATGGCAAGTTGGCGGAGTTGAACCCATGACCTCGCCCACACAATGCCCATGTCTTACCATTATACCACACCAATAGTTCTTACAATAATATGGTAGCAAAATATATTTGTTATGATATACGTTAACGGTTGGGGGAGGAGAAGGCAAACCCCCTCCCATGTGACCACTATTTCATAACTGTCGGCCAACAATTAACATAACCGCGTGCTTAATGCGCTAATCATGATTAACCCGTAATTAATAAAAGTTTATCCATAATTAAATGTGGGATTAAGCTGGTGGAACTTCTAGCTGTCCGATAAATTCAGATTTTTCTCCAAAATTGGCAGAGTTAACTACGGTTCCTCCAGTTTTAGTGGAGTTTTCCTAGGGGAAACTATGTTTGCCATAACTTTTGCAATTTTTAACCAAATTAAGCTTAGAAAAGGTCATTCCTAGATTATTTTGATGTTCTAGGCACATTGAAGTAGGTTTCATGAGCAATAGAGCATTAAAAACAACATGTTTTTCTATTTTGAGCTAATACAGAGACCCAAGCCATGCAAGATGGACCAAGGAGATGTATCTCTTGAGGGGTGAACTCCTTCATCAAAACACTGTGTTAAGTGTTCATTTTGATGGTTTTTTGTACATTTGTTTGCTATTGTTCAGAAATTTACTTACATGCTATTTTACTCATGAATTTGATATAAAACTTGACAAAATTTACCTGTCATTCACAAACACCATAAAGGAAACCTATGCACATGAAGCAAATCATAAGCAATTGTTTTTAATTATGAAGTTTAAATTAGCACAACAAAACTAACCTTCAACAACATATCAATCAATGATAAGAAGGGTGTGCATGTGGACCCAACCAAGATACAAGTCATTCGGGATTGGCCAACCCTAACCACTCTAACATAGCTCCACAACTTTCTGGGTCTTACCAATTTCTATTGCAGGTTCGTGTTAAGGTTCTCTCATATCACTTGGCCTTTAATTCAACTCACCAAGGGGAGAGTGAAAGAAAAGTTCTTTTGGTCTGAAACCCAACAGAAGGTGTTGTTCGAGTTGAAGCCTCGCCTCTGATCTGCACCAATGCTCACATTACTAGACTTGTAGCAACCATTTGAGATTGAGACAGATGCCTCCAACTATACTATTGGTGTATCTCTTACTCAATAGGGGCATTGAGTAGCTTACCACAGTGAGAGACTTTCATTCTGTTAGTTCCAATCTTCGCAGCCTGCCACTAGGGATCAAAATGGGTTCTTACTATGTCTGGTTTTCAGAGATGTTTTGCACATGAGTTTCAGTTCAAATCATATCCTAAGTATGTTCATCAAAAGGAGCTCAGAAAAATATTTCCAACAGTATGTCACACTCCCATAACTGGCTCCCGGATCAGAAGATATGATCGAAATGAACGATTGATTCTTGGTTATGCATGTTTTGAGGTCAGTTGCTGCACACAGGGACAAGTTTACAACAAAATCAGTTTGGACTGGAATTTTACAAAAGTGAAAGAGGATTTTGTCCATCACCTACCAAATCACAAAAAACTCCTTCAATTTATGCATAAGTGTTACTATGTGGGAGATATGCAGTGATATTTGAAGCCTACATTAAAAAAAAAAAAACAAAATTTGTAGTTATTTTACTGTTTTAGTCATTTTAGTGCGGTGCCATTTTACAACATATGGAGAGTAATTTTGAGAAACCCAAAGAATTTTTTTCTAACCACGGGCCATATAACAAAAACCTCTTTCATTTTATTCACAAGGGTCGTGAATTTGGATATATGACTAGATATTTACAGCTCATTTTCACAGATTTAAATTTTTAATGATTTTCTGTTTTAGAGATGATTTTGTGTCACATATTTCGAGCAACTGGAAACAAATTTCCAAAATGTGAGAGAGGTTTTTCTCCAGCATGACCTTATATACAAAAACCTCTTTAATTTTTGTAACAGGTGCTATGGTTTAGGCAATATGAGTTCATCTTCAACACCTATTTTCAGAAATTCGGTCCAAGTTTAATGTAACTGGTTCTATTTTGAAGAAGACTGACTTACCACTCCGCTGATATTGAAAGGCTTTTGGTCATTCTTTCGGAAGTTGTGGAGTTGCCTCTTCAAGGCCAAAGGTCTTGATTGTGTGTCTATCTTCCTTGAAAAGTCATTTCTACATTCCTGTAAGGGGAGGGTCTGCGAATCAGTTAGATATGGCCAATATTCATGTGGAAAGTGTTGAGCATTAGAGAAGGTATGTAATTTCCACCTATTTTGTTATCTTTTCCTTAAATTCATAACTTCTTTACATTATGAAATAGGCATATGGTGAAAGATTATGATAAATTTTAGAATATTTGTGAGCAACGCAAAATGACTAATAATTACCTTTTCCTATGTAGAAAAAGAAGAAAATGGAATATCGACATTCCAAAGGAAAAGACAAGATGAAATCAATTGTTGTCCCTTTGACAAGGAACCACATCCAAACAAGGAAATCTATATTGGAGCGTATAAGCCAGGAGAAGGAAGAGGAGATACTAATTCGGCGTAAAAGAATGAAGAGATAACTGGGAAATAACGGTATGGCAAATCCATTCCTTCCTTAAAGATTATCTGTATCTTTGATATTTCCACTTGGCTATTATAAAAAGGGGACAACATTGCTAGCCCGAGGAAGACTATGGTTGTTTTTATGAAATTCACTATTGTAACTTAAACTTTGATCATCGACTCTCTTTAAAAGAGCAGTTACTGTAACTCCGTTTTGATGTTTAATATATAAACTCTTTTGTTGTTCTATCTTTGATTCTGGAGTAATCACAACAGTGCATCCCTGAAGGCTAAGGGCTCGGCCTTGTTGGATCACTTGCTTCCTGTACCATTATTTTCTGATTCTAAGTCGTGTGTGGTTTGATTTCTCATATTCGCTTTGTTTAGTAATCTGTTGTTCCTTATTATTTCATGTATTGGCTCTATTATATTTCATTCATATTTGAATAGTAAGGTTATCCTCTGCAACTAGAATGTTATGTTGTTCATTCTAAATTTATATTGCATTGTCATTCCTTTATAGATATACTATTGTTGTTCCTTCCAGATTGCCATTACTGTTTGTTTACAGAGTAACAATGTTGTGCATTTACAAATTGGGATTATTGTCTATTTACCTATGGTTTACTTCCAAGTGTGATTGTTGTTCATTGGGATTGATGTTCCATAGTGACCGCAATTGCTGTTTCTTCACAACCGTGATAAATAATTGTTGTGTCGAAACTCAGATTATTGTTTTCTTCAATATAGATGTGCTCTGTGTGATATTCAATTTGGTTTACTATGCGTTTACATTTGATTTAGGTTGACTGTTCAATATTTCATACTTCAATTTAGTTTGTTGTTCCATTTCCGTTTGTTGTTCAAAACATTTTTAAGATAAAGATTGTTACTTAATACCTGTAGATTA
This sequence comes from Pinus taeda, assembly GCA_000404065.3. Taxonomy (NCBI): domain Eukaryota; kingdom Viridiplantae; phylum Streptophyta; class Pinopsida; order Pinales; family Pinaceae; genus Pinus; species Pinus taeda. The sequence goes on along the minus strand of APFE030673190.1, from coordinate 31,585 downwards.
AAATTGCTGCTTCATTCCTTTCGATAGGCTAACGCTTTGTTGTTCAATGTTGTTAAATAGATTAGTTGTTGTTCCTTTTCCTGTTATTTGAATCATCATTTCTTTGGTGTGAACAAAATGATCTGAAATTGTAGTGAAAATTGACTATTGTTGTCCAGTACCCAGGTTGATGATCTTTTCCTTAATTGCTTTTCAATTACATTAGTTTACAAAGGGAAGAGTTATTATTACTACACCCTTGACTGATAAAGTGCTATAGTTCCCTAAGTGAATGATTTGGATACAAGAATTTCCAGTTCTTGTCATTGCATTTAAAGGATGTTTTAAGCATTTAGTTACTTTTGCAAAAGCACTATACTACTAGCATTTATCTTGACAAATGACTGCCTCAAACTGAGTACACTCTTTGAGATAACAAATTGTACCTGGATTGATAAATAACGTAGGGTAAATAGAGGTGAAAATGACCCTTTTTACTGCTTGACATTTTTGGAACTGTTGTCAGGGAAGAGTATAGCCATTTGTTTCTTTTCAGAGTAGTGTAAGTACCTGCTAGGAGAGAATTGGGTTTTAAAAACGAAAGGTAAGAAGCTGCGTACAGAGCATGTCACAGCCCTACTCCCCTACCCACTTTCCTGTAGATTTGCTTTTGTTTTGGGTATAAATCAACCTTTGATTTGTATGCATGAATAAGAAGAAAAAGCCTGAAAATAATCCTAAACCACTACCCAAGCCTGATAAAGCTAAGGGGCAGGTGACCCTTGGCCGATCAACCTTTATAGACGAAATCCTTAAGAAATCAGAATCTCAGCCTTTAGTAGGACCTAGAGAAGTTGCTTCTATATAACCTACTACTTCCCTTCAGGCCACATGATCACCATCTGTAGCCTTTGTTGAGGTGCATAGCCAGACTAAGGAGCAATATTTTCAAGAAATTGAGAATTCTAGCCCAAAATCATTGCAAGAAGGGAACCTTAGTAACCTCTGTGAAGGAAGAGGAGAAACAAGGGAAACTAAAGAACCAAGATCCCCTCTTGGAATAATTCAACCATTAAGCAACCCAAATAAGGGAAGTGCTGCAAAAATCATCCAGAACGAAGTTGAAGAACCTCAAGAGCTAAAATCCCCCTAGACATTAGGAACTCTCATCATCCTAGACAAAGGAAGTGCTGTTAAGGCCATCCCTACTCTGTCTAACCAACCTAGGAATACCCTCCTAGAAATCCCGGAAGGTTATTGGCATATATTTGACCAAATGGCTCAGAACCAGCTAAACTCCCAAACCTCCACACTGCAATATCCCATTGTAGATACTACAGTAAATGCACCTATGAAGGCAATTCCTCTCCAGCATATCCCTACATTTCATGGCCTAACATCTGAAGACCCACATGCATTTTTGTTTGAATTTGATGTGCTGTGCAGAGGATATGACTATACCACTGACCCCCAAAAGCTGAAACTATTTCCCTTTACATTAAAAGGAGCTACTTTACGATGGTTTATGGGGTTGGGTGGAGGTGTTATAAATGACTGGGAACAAATGAAATGTGCTTTCATGAAGAAATATTAGGATTATTGTAGATCGAGAGAGTTAAAAGATGAAATATTTCAGATGGTAGCTAGACCTAATGAAACACTACAAGAATATGTTGAACGTTTTCAATATAATCTTCAGAGATCTCCTTATGCATCATTACCCTTACCTGATTATGTATTAAAAACAACATTAATTAAAGGTATGAAGGAACAATGGATTGAAACATTGAATATTATGGGAAAAGGAGATATCTATCAAGATGATTTTACTAACATCATTGATTTATGTATCAGGAGCTCACGAGGAAGCACAAGGCTAAAACCAACAAAACATGACAGGTTTACAAGGGACAACAGGATCTATGTAAAAGGAGTAACTCACGCGGAAATTGGAAATTTATTAGAAAATTTCAAAATTGATATATTGGGAACTCTGACAACGCAGCTTGATATTATGCAAACCAAATAGAAACAAGTAGGGGCAGAGCAAAATCTGGCAATATTCTGTCCCAGATCTAGAAGCCACAAAGAGTGCCCATTAGATGTGGTTCAAGTTTGCGCCATTTGTACAAAAGACCACTCTACAGAAAGTTGTCCCTCACTTCTTGTTTTGAAAGCAATATACAAATAAGCAGAAGAAGAACCAAAACTAGTGTACCTACTTAATTAGCACCGTCAATGGCAGCCGTGGAAATTAAGTATGTTCCCCGATCCAACTTCTTCTTTCCAGCCTCAACAATATCATGCTCAACAATATAATACAATATGGCAAAATTAACCTCCCTTCTCAAATTGGTGAAAAAAACCATTTCCTTCATCATCACCATGGCCGAATCAAGCAGGCCAATCTAATTGGCCAAATTTTCCCTACGCCCCACCATATCGGCAAAACAATGTGTATCCAGCACAATGGTCCCCTCCCACTTCGCAAAGTCAAGCATGGCAGACAAACTGGCAAAGACTGATGAATCAACCAGTAGGAACCATTCCACTCCCTCAATCTACACTGCCAGCACTACAACAAAATCCCCAGTCCAATTTAAGACCGCAACTCCTAGCCCAACCCAACCTGAACCTGAATAACATACCACTCCAATCTATTAAAATAATTGAAACACCCGAGCTAGAAACTGATCTAAGGGAGTGCAATGACCTTCAATTGAGGTCTGGGTGCATTATAGAGACCGAGGGAGATAAAAATGTTCAAGTTGAAAACCAGTTACCCGCAGAACAACCATTACAAGAAGAAGATGTGGTCAGAAAACAAACTCATGACCATGCAACCACATCTTCTCCCACATTCCCAAAATGATTAGTTATACCATGCCCTATAGAACATCCTAACTTTGATATTCTCGGAAAACTTAAGAACCTGTACATAAAAATCCCACTCCCCCAAGCCATCCAAGATATCCCAATATATCAAATACCATGAAAGAGCTATGTATAAAAAAACCAAGGAGGAGAATAACAAATAACCCAACAGTCCAAGTAATTGGCACCTTATTTGACCTGTTATTAGGTAGAGAAGCACTCATCCAATATGAAGACTTAGGAAATTCAATAGTGATAGTACAAATCAATGGACAAACCTTTTCAAATGACTTAGTTGATTTAGGGGTTGCAATTAATATATTAACAACCACCACTTGTCAAAAATTGGGCATTACATCAGTAGAAGTGACTTCCACTTTATTGGAACTGGCTGACTGATTAGTGGTTAAGCCAAAAGGCACACTACATGATGTCATGGTATCCATTTATTCTTGGGAATATCCTACCGAATTTCTGATAATAAACCCCAAAAACCGACTTGATGGACATCCGTTAATTTTAGGCAGACCTTGGCTTGCAACCGTTGATGCTTACATTAGCTGTTGATAAGGCAGTATGACCATAACTAGAGGGAGTAATATCAAGAATCTAGCCCTATACCCTCCAACCCAGCCAAGTGTAACAATAATAAAAACTAACAAACATCCTGTGTCATACCTTACTGAAAACGTTAGATCCCCATTAACTATAGAAGATGCCCTCGATTTCAAAGATCAAACAGAGGATGATGTTATTAACAACTTTATTAACCAAACTAAATCCAGACCCCATGTACAATGTCACATGATAGAGGCAACATTTGATAATGAATTAGAAGAAGATCCTCTCAAAGACACTCATTATCAAACAATACCTACTACCTCTATTTCAAATAGCAAAACTATAGAGATTGAGCCAGGAAAAACTTTAAACATTAATAATAAATTGACTCCTGAACAAGGAGAAGCTAATCCAACTATTGAGAAAATACAAAGAAGCATTTGCATGGGATTATCCAGACATGAAGGGAATCAATCCCCAGCTATGTACACACCACATTTATACATAAAAGGATGCAAGACCCGTTCGCCAACCCCAAAGAAGACTTAACCCTCATTTAAAAGATATTGTGAAAGCTGAACTACAAATTTTTTTAGATGTAAACCTTATTTATCCTATCTCTGATAGCAAATGGGTCTCTCAACTTGCAGTGGTGCCAAAGAAGAAAGGAAAGTGGAGGATATGTTTAGATTACAGAGAATAAAATAAAGCAACCCAGAAAGACCACTTTCCCCTTCCATTCATTGACCAGGTATTAGATACATTAGCAGGAAAGAAATTCTTTTCTTTCTTGGATGGATTCAGTGGATATAATCAGATTCAGATTGCCCTTGAAGACCAAGATAAAACTAATTTTACCTGTCTTTGGGGAATATTTTCCTACAGAATTTTACCCTTTAGCCTATGCAATGCCCCTGCCACATTTCAAAGGGATGTCCTCAACATCTTTTCAGATTTAATAAATGAAGGGCTCGAAATATACATGGATGATTTCACACCATACGGAAATGATTTCAACCCAGCAATAGACACATTGGAAAAGGTGATGCAAATATGTATTGCTACCAGGCTCTACCTTAGCCATGAAAAATGCTATATGATGATGCATGAAGGACTCATCCTAGGTCATTATATCTCAGCAACTGGAATACAGGTAGATCCAGCCAAAATTCAAATAATTTTGTTAATACCTACTCCTACCACACAAACATAGGTACGCAATTTTCTTGGATTTTCTGGTTATTATAGGAGATTTATAAAACATTTTTCCCAAATAGCTGCATCTCTATATGCACTAACAGGGAATGTTGACTTTGTTTGGATAGATAAATGTGACCATGCTTTTGAGGATCTGAAAAAGCTTGTCTCAACAGCCCTGGTGCTCAGAGGTCCAAACTGGGACTTGCCATTTCAAATTTCATCAGATGCTTCAGACACAACTATTGGAGCAATCCTTGGGTAGGAAGAAGACAAAAAACCATATGCAATTTATTATATTAGCAAGAATTTGTCTCCTTCTGAGTTGAACTATACTGTTACTGAAAAAGAATTTTTAGCTGTAATACATGCTATAAATAAATTTAGGCATTACATCACTGGATATCCTATTGTTTTATATACAGATCACTCTACCATAAAATATTTAGCAAATAAACTGATTAAAAAGAGTAGAGTAACAAGATGGCTGATTTTATTGCAGGAATTCGACATCACAATAAAAGACCGACTTGGAAAAGAAAATCCTATAGCTGACTTTCTCTCATGAATGCCAAAACCAGTGGACGTAGTAGTAGTCGAAGATCAATTTCCAGATGAACATTTATTTGCGGTTACTATCAAAACACCCTGGTATGCTAATGTTGCAAATTATTTAGCAGTAGGAAAATTACCAAAACATCTGACTCCCAATGAACGAAAGCAAATTGTCCAGCCTAGTACCTGATTTTCTTGGATTGGGGGCTACCTATTTCATATAGGAGCAGACTTGCACATCGAAAGATGCATCTGTGAAGATGGAATTTTTTACATTCTGAAAGCTTGTCATGACGGACCGTGTGGTGGACATTTCGCATATCGAAGAACTAGTCACAAAGTTCTACAAATAGGGTATTATTGGCCCACAATCTTCAAAGATGCAAAGAAATTTGTTCAAGCTTGTGACAGTTGCCAAATTGCAGGATGCCCTGGACAGTCCGACGAAATGCCTTTGAACCCACAGCTAGTCATTGAACCATTTGAGCATTGGGCACTCGATTTTGTTGGTTTGATCAACCCATCATCAAACCAGAAAACATATATTTTGGTAGCAATGGAATATGTGACCAAATGGGTTGAAACAGAGGCGCTGCCAAGAGCTACAGAGGATTCCATCATTCATTTCCTGTTCCAGATATTTGTGCGATATGGCCTCCCAAGAGACATAATCACGGATGGAGGACCACAGTTTGCTGGTAATAAAATTGCTGCAACACTAAAAAACTATCATATTCAACATAAAATTACTACTCCATACCACCCACAGGCAAATGGCCAAGTAGAAAGCATGAATAAAGTAATAGAAGCAATACTGACAAAAACCATTGCGTCACACAAACGCAATTGGGCTACATGATTGTTAGAAGCCTTGGGGCATATAGAACAACATGGAGAAGCACTACTGGTTATTCACCATATCAGCTAGTATTTGGAAGGAACCCATCTTTCCCATAGAATTCAAAGTACAAACCTTGAGAACAACACAAGAAGTTGGTCTAGATTTAAACGAGGCCTAGATTAATAGACTACAGCAGATCAACGAGTTGGATGAAATCATGCTCTTCGCTCTTCAACATACCGCATTAATCTAAAAACAAAGAGCCAAATGCAACGATGCCCTCATCAAAAAGAAAGTCTTCCGTGAAGGATATTGGGTGCTCCTATACGATTCTAGGTTTCAGGATTTTGCAAAGAAACTTCGGACTCGCTGGCTGGGACCATACGAAATCCAGAGGGTAAATGACAATGGCACCATTACTTTAACCACCATTGATGGATCTAGACATACCTTTAAGGCAAATGGCCACCGAGTTCAATTGTACTGCAAACCACTTACTCGGGAATCCTTCTACCAACAACTCCGGGAAGACTCCGACATGCAGATTCTGGTTGAAGAAGAGAACTCTTCCTCACCTTTGGTTCACTAAGTGATTTGATTACTTTTAAATTTTGTACATAATTCTTTTTTTTTGTTTGTGTAAATTACTTTCTATACATATTTCTGCATTTTTGAAACTTTTTCATTTTGTTGTTCCTTTCGGATGGAACAACATTTTCACCATTCTGTTGTTCCTTTTCGAAGGAACAACACTTCTGCATTTTTCTGTTCCTTTCGGAAGGAACAAAATTTTTACCGCTTTGTTGTTCCTTTTTGAAGGAACAACACTTTTGCATTTAGCTGTTCCTTTTTGAAGGAACAACAGTTCCACCATTTTGTTATTCCTTTTCGAAGGAACAACACTTTTGCATTCTGTCGTTCCTTTATGAAGGAACAACATTTTCATCATTTGTTGTTCCTTTCTGAAGGAACAACATTTTTGCATTCTACTGTTTCTTTCTGAAGGAACAACATTTCCGTCGTTTTGTTGTTCCTTTCCAAAGGAACAACACTTTCACGTTTTCCTATTCCTTTCTGAAAGAACAACATTTTTGCATTTTTGTTGTTCCTTTCTGAAGGAACAACACTTCCGCTTTTCTGCTATTCATTTCTAAAGGAACAACACTTTTACGTTTTTTTGTTCCTTTCCGAATGAACAACACTTCTGCATTTTTGTTGTTCCTTTCTAAAGGAACAACACTTTCATTTTCTATTGTTCCTTCCAGAAGGAACAACACTTTCATTTTTCTGTTGTTCCTTTCCGAAGGAACAACACTTTCATTTTTCTGTTGTTCCTTTCTGAAGGAACCACACTTTCATTTTTCTATTGTTCCTTTCTGAAGGAACAACATTTTCACATTTTTTTGTTTGCGCTTGCTTTCTTTGCTGTTCTGATTAAGGGACAACTACTGTTCCTCTCAAGGAACAGTCGTTTCGAGCATCTTTTTCCTTTTGCTTGCGGTTTTTGTGTACAGTAGCTGTTCTATTTTGAGAAAAACATTTTTAGAGTGTATTTTCTTCTTTTTTGTGTGTTTTACCATTTAGATCATTTTTGTGACTCATGGTCATCTAAAGCACAACTATACATTTATGCAACAATACAAAAACTGGAGGATACTGAAATCAACAAATTACATAAAATCGTTATCTTTAGAAGAAATATCTTCTAATTGATAAGAGAAAAGATGAAATGACACAACTATTGATCACCTTGTTGTCATTATTTTACTAATACCAATATGATTGATTATTCTTATCATGATGGTTCTTCCTAAATCCCCATAATTCTCTTTGATCATTATTATTGAATAAGAATAAGGGCATATTTTTCTCTATTGAGATGTTAAGACTTCTTCCACCATCCCTACTCTTAAGGAGTGTTGAACCACCCTCTGTATATAAATAGGAAAAGTGTTATATAAAAGAAAAAAAGAGGAAGAAAAAGAAAAATGTTTATATGATTGCTAACATAACTTGTCAGATGAAGGATAGGGGTTCTCATCAAGAGCCAGCCTACCATGATCATAAGGAAGAAAGTGAAGTGGCGTTCCCACTATCGCCACCACACCAAGGATATGATCCAAGAGGCACATCAGAAAAAATAAAAAGTCCTTGGAATAGGAGGTCTCATAACGAGCCGGCCTGCCCACCTTTCACTCCTTCCTGGTGAATGGCATTATGATTTATCTGGGTACCAAGCCAGCATAATGGCCTCCATTCTGACATTGCACAACACTTTCCTAGGCATACACAAAGGATTATGGTTCCAAGGGTGAAATATACAACTCTATCAAGGTTATGGACATCTGCGGGCAATAGAGCTCTCTTAATGGTATTGAAGTCATATTTCTTATACACCAATAGCAATTATAAAACCATTCTTCTTATATCTTTATAAATGGTTCAAATGAGATTATGTATATAACCCTTTCGAACCTTTGATACATGAAAATCATTTACAAATCAATTATGATGGTAAAATTCGATAATGATCGCATAATACCTTTTATTCACATCAGCTATCCTATCCTCCAATTCTCACATCATATCAGGACATTTCCTTATTTATTAGCGATTCTATTATAATCCTTGATTTTGGAAATCCCCTCATTTTTTAAACATGGCATATCTTTATACGATGTTCCTTTATGACTCTGTACTATGGTAGTTCAGCACGCTACTCCTTTATTTGACGGCCGAGGATGACCTATCACATTGCAGGGGGGCACGGGTGATCCCCATAATTCGTTGACATACATGTCAGCTCATCATTTGGAAGAATTAATGACTCAAGAATAGAAAAGCTTAACGGTATTTTGTTTCCCAATATGCATGGCTTGCTGTTCTGAAGCTATTTCTGTGTTTTGCTCTACAAAAATTAGTAGAAAGTTATAAATTTGAATATCTTGTTGTTCCATCATCTTCTCTGTGATTTCCTAATAGCAAGCTAAAAATTTGAACAACCTATTGTTCCATTATCGTCTCTATGTTTTTTTTACAGTGTGCTAAGCGTGACATAATATGGGAGGAAGATCAATTTGTAGTGAGCCACAGGTGTTGATGGTCTCCGATGCTGCATGAGAAATCCTAGCAAGGGTAAGATGGATAACTTATATTAACTGTCTACAACAATCCAATAAGACAGTGGCAATTGAGTTTCTACAGAACTTGCATGAACATCATTCCATGGTGAGAGGGAGAGAGGTAGCAGTCGCTTATGACATAATTGCATAAGTTTTGGGACTGCCAGCCACTAGACCTGTGTGGAGTTTGAAAAAGGTGAGATTGCGAGACACCATGAAAACCTTCTAGGATGAAGGGCAAAACCTAACTATAAAAAGGAAGGGAGTTCTACTGACAACCTTGGGAGAGCCATGGGAAAAATTGGAGAGAATTATCTAGAGCTACATCACTTGCGATGACAGGAAAGACGTGGTAAGACCATGCCATCTTAAATTTTTATCTATGTTAAAGGAAAAATGCGCTGTGAATTTTCCTGCATTTTTAAATTCTTTATTACACAATATTGCCCGAAGTATGAAGAAATCTCGCCATCTAGAATCAGTAGTAAGCCACCATGGGTTAATACGACTGATAGTCAGCCACAGTCTTGCCCACCAGCAGAGCAATTGGGAAGAACTGATTATTGCAATAGACGGGGGACTAGCTTTGCTAGCCCCAAAATGAAAACATGTTGCCAGTACATCGAGAAGACCACTGAAATGAAGGAAATCTGTTAGATTGGCAAGGATCAGGGGAATGTTGAGAAATTGCCAGGAAAATAGTAGTTAGCCTATGGAGATACATGATTTAGGAGACGAACAACCTCCACAATTGGAAGGTGGGGAGAATGAAAAAGAATTGGAGGAAAATGATGAAGAAGAACCAAAGGAGGAGATTGAGCAATCCGGTTAGGGAGAAGAGGAAGCGGAGCAACGCAGTGAAAGTCCACTGCAAAACCCACTGCAAGAAAATGAATTGGCCCAAATTTTGGCCAATATGGGTGAATATGTCCAACCTCACAGCCCACTCAACCCTCATACCAAAGAAGGACCGTAGGAGCACTCTGCTCATGATAAAAGTGCATCCGAGGAACTGTGTGATGAGGAGGAAGGAGAAGAGGACCACTCTGCTCATAACGAGAGTGTATATGGGGAGAAGAGTGACGAGAATGAAGAAGGGGAACAATCTGTTCCTAGTCAAAATACACCAGAAGAATTCCATGATGAAGAAGGAGTAGAAGAAGAAGTTACCTAGGAAACAGCAGAGCAAGCTAGGGTTTCTACCCCTGAACAACCTGATCAGCATAACACTAAAGAAGCACCCCAAGAAGAAAATAAGGAAATTGGCCAAGACGAAGGTATAATACTTGAGGTATAAAGCCCAAGCCCTAGTAAATGAATGGCTGTTCCTTCCAAGAAAACAGAGGAAATTAAAAGGTTGCGAAAGGAACAACAAAGATTGCTTAACATGATTAAGAAAATTCGACAACAGATAAGGGTTTTGAAAATGGGGAAGAAATCAAAAGAAACTGCTGTGGAAAAGAATGCAACTGCCCAGACAAAACCCCTTAAGAAAAAGATCAAGAGGACTCAAGTCCAACATGCCATTCAAAACCGAAAGGAATAGCATCTGGCTGTTGACCATGTCAAAGTACAAACCGATAATGTATCGGCCTGTGATAAAAAGATCCAAGTAGATCTCCCACCTATAACTATTATGTTGAATAAGGACCCGAGGATAGTAATCTGCGGAAAGATTTGGCACAAGCCCAACAAAAAATAGAGAAACTTACATACCAGACTGTCCCTCGCGAAAAATAGGAGAAATTGCAACAGCAGCTGAAGAACATTAACGAAAGCTAGGCCTTTGAAGGATGGAAAAAGACTGAAGAAAGAGTCGAAAAGGTAACCCATAGACTAGACATAGTCATCAAACAAATGGATACCTTATGTTCTCTATATACTGACATTCTAGCGTGTAGGGCACCTGCTAGAAACTATGGTTTGTTTTTAATGGAAAGATATTTACAATTGAAAATTAAAGATGTCAAGGTAGGAGTACCTATAGAGATAAAAACGATTGATGACTTCATAAATTGTTGTAAGCATTATGGGGTGAAAGTTCAATAATTGTTATGTGAATTCTATTTGCACAATCTTGTATTAGATGGAGAAATAGAACAGAACCCTAGCCCTTTTGTGGGTGATGTCCAACTGCAGACATTTATTTCTTTTGTTGTTAATCAAATAAAGTGGCTTAAAGCCTACAATGTCTTTCAAACACAAGAAAATGGATTAGATCTATGGGTGGGTGAACCTAGAGACCCACTGCAATTATGGAATAAATATAGAAGCCTAATGAGAACTCAGGGAGTGATTGAGGCATTGGGACCTATTCACATAGTAGTCATCTGGCAAGGGATAGAATTCTTCTTTACCATCAAGGACCTTTCCATAGCAGCAACCAAATTCTGATACCAGACTTCTAATCGGAATATCCAAAACAGAGAACCATTCAATTATGAGAACTTTAAGCTAGCTGTTGACCGCTTCGGTATCTATGGTGACCACATTTTGAGAGAAGGACTGTCTTGGTTAGGCTATAGGTTCCAAAGTCCAGTCATTTGGCACCCTACACTAGGATATCAAGCCTTATATGAAATGCCTAAAGGTCAGATAGGAAATCTTTATGAATTCCTAGCTAGGCATCATGGTTGTAGACCACCTAATGAGATCCCTTCTCCAGCCTATTCCCTAACTGCCTTGCATGTCAATTACAATGTTTTCATGAGGGCATGAAAAAGGGTAAGTAGGGGGGTGTGTTGAGCATTAGAGAATGTATGTAATTGCCACCTATTTCGTTATCTTTTCCTTAAATTCATAACTTCTTTACATTATGAAATAGGCATATGGCGAAAGATTATGATAAATTTTAGAAGATTTGTGAGCAACGTAAAATGACTAATAATTACCTTTTCCTATGCAGAAAAAGAAGAAAATGGAAGATCGCCATTCCAAAGGAAAAGACAAGATGAAATCAATTGCTATCCCTTTGACAAGGAACCACATCCAAACAAGGCAATCCAGATTGGAGTGTATAAGCCAGGAAAAGGAAGAGGAGATACCAAATCGGCGAAAACGAATGAAGAGATAACTGGGAAATAACGGTATGGCAAATCCCTTAGGATCCTTTGATCCCGAGGGATCACCGATTTAAAGATTATCTGTATCTTTTATATTTCCACTTGGCTGTTATAAAAAGGGGACAAAATTGCTAGCCCGAGGGAGACTATGGTTGTTTTTATGAAATTCACTATTGTAACTTAAACTTTGATCATCGACTCTCTTTAAAAGAGCGGTTACTATAACTCTGTTTTGATGTTTAATATATAAACTATATTGTTGTTCCATCTTTGATTCTAGAGTAATCACAACAGTGCATCCTCGAAGGCTAAGGGCCCGAACCTGGTGGATCACTTGCTCCCTGTACCATTATTTTCTGATTCTAAGTCGTGTGTGGTTTGATTTCTCTTATTCACTTTGTTCAGTAATCTGTTGTTCCTTATTATTTCATGTATTAGCTCTGTTATATTTCATTCATATTTCAATAGTAAGGTTTTCCTCTGCAACTGGAATGTTATGTTGTTCATTCTGAATCTATATCGTGTTGTCGTTCCTTTACAGATTGATACTATTGTATAACATCGCTGTTCCTTCCAGATTGCCATTACTATTCGTTTACAGAGTAATAGCATTGTGCATTTACAAATCGGTATTATTGTCTATTTACCTATGATTTACTTCCAAGTGCGATTGTTGTTCATTGGGATTGTTGTTCCATAGTGACCACAATTGTTGTTTCTTCACAACTGTGATTAATAATTGTTGTGCCAAAACTCAAATTATTGTTTCCTTCAATTTAGACGTGCTATGTGTGATATTCAATTTGGTTTACTGTGCGTTTACATTTGATTTAGGTTGATTGTTCAATATTTCATACTTCACTTTAGTTTGTTGTTCCATTTCCGTTTTCCATTCAAAACATTTTTAAGATAAAGATTGTTGCTTAATACCCGTAGATTATCATTACTGCTTCATTCATTTCGGTAGGTTAACACTTTGCTGTTCAATCTTGTTAAATAGATTAGTTGCTATTCCTTTTCTTGTTATTTGAATCATCATTGCTTTGGTGTGAACAGAACGATCTGAAACTGTAGTGAACATTGACTATTGTTGTCCAGTTCCTAGGTTGATGATCTTTTCCTTAATTGCTTTTCAATTACATCAGTTTACAAAGGGAAGAGTTATTATTACTGCACCCTTGACTAATAAAGTGTTGTAGTTCCCTAAGTGAATGATTTTGTTACAAGCATTTCCAGTTCTTGTCATTACATTTAGAGGTTGTTTTCAGCATTTAGTTACTTTTGCAAAAGCACTATAGTACTAGCATTACTCTTGACAAATGACTACCTCAAACTGAGTACACTCTTTGAGATAACAAATTGTACCTAGATTGATAATTAATGTAGGGTAAATAGAGGTGGAAAAGACCCTTTTTACTGCTCGATAGAAACCAACCAAGGTACCCTCCCAAAATGGGATGCTTGTGCTTTTCCTTTCTTTGGAAACGTTGGTACTCCCTTGATGGCCACTTTGAATATTCCTGGATTGAATGTTGGACTACCCATTTGGCTGTGGTCCACTCCGAATATTCCTAATGTTCTTGAAGCTTCTCAGATGAATGCTTTATTTTAGGGGCATCATATGGGTGCTATTTGTTCATCTTCTTTCAAAGAGAAATTTGGGGTTCCTTTATCTCCTCCTTCTTGTAATAAGAAATCTAAAAAGAGGAGAAAGAGGAAGACAAAGAAGAAGAATAATTCTATCCATTCATCTTTAACCTCTGCTAGTCATGTTGGAGATGAGTCATCAACTGCTGCAAGTCATGTCAGGGGCACAAATCTAGTTACTGCGAGTCATACTAGCAATTCATCATCAACCTCTACTAGTCATGATGAGCTTTCAGCCACTGCCAATCATGCTGGGGGCACGAGTCTAGTCACTATGAGTCATACTAGCAAAGAGTCACTGGCCTTTGCAAGTCATGTTCAGGACTCTTCGCAAACCACTAGTAGTCATGTTGGTGGGTTGGAGGTTGATAAGAAACATGGACGTAGAAGTTTTAAACCTAATTTTCCTTGTAAGATATGCAAGAGAGACCATCTTACTCATTTATGCCCTGGTATTCTAGAGGTTCAAAGGATATGGTCTGAGTCTGAAATTTCTTCTACTCCTAGATCTGATGTGATTTCTCGTCAATCCCATCAACCATTGGTTGATAATGTGGTAGAGCCAGTGCAATCTCTGGCTGATTCCACTCCTCTTTTGGGGGGTGAAGTGCCTAACAAAAGAGTCTGCATGATTTCTAGTACAGAGTCTTCTGATATAGGGGGCATTCTGGTTGCTTCGAATGTTCCCCCTCCAAGTTTTCAGAGTGTCTCCTTTGATTGGGATAGTCTTTTCGAGCCTCATCTTCCTTCCACTACACCTTTCCAAATAAAGTTCAGAGTTAATTCCACAAACGTCTATCGGTGTATAGTGGATGAAGGATCCTCTACAAGTATTATATCCTCTTTGACTTGGAAAGCTTTGGGTTCCCCAAAGTTGTTGACAGCTCAAAGTCAGTTGTTAGCCTATTATAGAAGAACTGGTGAATCTATGAGTGTTCTTCCTCAATTTCCTATTACTTTAGGCAGGAAGATTTTCTTAATCGATATGAGAGTGGTTGATAGCCCTTTAGACTTTAATATGCTACTTGGGCATGATTATATCTATGCTTTCAATGTTGTGTTGTCTTCTCTCTTTCGAGTGATGTGGTTTCCTCATAAAGGGACTATTGTCACTATTGATCAACTTGCATCTGATAATTACCACCCTAATGTGAATTTACTGCAGAATACCCCTTGGTTTGTTCCGAGTGTTCAAGTAGACTCTACACCTCCATCGGTGAATTATGTGGCGTTGAATCCTTAATGTTCAATCGCTTCTGAAAAGGATCCTTTGACTTATTATTCTCCTTCTTAGGACTTGGTCCTGGCAGTTAACCGAGAGATTCTTCCTATAGGGACATGGGACCCCTTAATTCCCTCTCTTGATCCTTGTAGTTCTCATGATTTCTCAGAAATTGATTTGCCTTCACAAGAGGAACTCTTTGAAGCCATCAGTTTTGACTACCAAAGAAGTCCTTGGCCTGGGCCCTGCAAGGGGTTTGTCCAGAAGATCTATTATGCTTAAGCCACAAGGTTGCATGGTTCCCTGTACCATATTGTATATATAAGGTACTCATTTTCAAGTTTTGTATTCTATAACACAAGATTTTATAGGAATTTTATATGTGGGATGTATTAACTTCTTGTCTAGTGTTCCTATTTATGTTTACAGAACTTGGAAGATGTCTCCTTTGGAAATTGTTATGGTTGATCCATTCGAACATGTATTGGTTTTCGAAACTGGCATATAGGTTAGGTTTTCACCTGCACTATGCACTTATTAGTTTCCTTTCCCATTTTTGCCTTAGGATCGACCCCACCAAGTTATGGTGTGGAACCTTCTCTTTGCTTAGAAGTATCATGACTTATGTGGTAGAGCCTACCTTATCATGGGTGCCCTAGATAGTACCTTGATGTCACTTGACACCCATGCTGAGTTTTTATTCCTAGGCTCAAGATTTCTCTATAGTCCCACCACAACTTATGCGATGAAGACTCATTCCTCTTTGCTTCTTCGCTTCGTTCTAGCCTTATACCCTAGAGGCTCCTTCATGTTGAGTTAGACTACTGCATTGCATATTGACTATTTGCACCTTTTGGCCTTTAGCTGGCTTCACTTGGACTCGTATTTAAGACAACTTTTAACCAAGTCATCTGAAAAACCAAACTTGCAATCTCCTAACTTCCGCAACTTGACACACTATGACCCGTGGAAGGAACACACCTTTGAGTGTCCTTGACTATTTTTCACCTCCCTGCATTGAGCATAGGATTTTTCCAGTCCCAGGAACTAGATCATCTGTTTTACCAACACTCGTTCTTTCCCTGTACTATAGCATTTTTTATCTTTTTCCATCTTAAAGAAAAAGACAAAAAAATTATATATTCCAAAAAAGAGCGGGAAAAAGACAATATTTCCACTTATTGTTGGTAGTTAGAGTTAGTCGTTTCGCCCTTGAACAAAGCACTCAAAACAAAGTCTCCTCTATTTGGGCGGGATTTAGTTTGACTTAGGTACGCCTTAAACTAGTTATTGAGTCAGTTCTCCTCCAATTGGTTATCTCTTCCAATCATATGAGGGGTTTGTTTATGCCTCCTACATGATGAACTTATATAGAGTCATCATAAGCTGCCACATAGTCACATTGAGTCATGCTTTTTTTCAAGGGAAGTAAGCCTGAGCCAACCTCTCTGCAGTATCTCTTGACTCATTTTTTAGTTGGCCATCCCTGGTTGTTAGTGTCTTGTCTATCATCACATCAGCTATATTGGTCCTTTACTCATGTCGTTAGAGAACGTCCCCATTGACTTCTTGCTGGCAGGTCTTGTCCTTATCGACAACGACATCTTGCTCTCACGACAGGCCTAGAGCTGCACCCTGGCCCTATTTTCATTATTGATAAGTCACCTTGTGCTCAACATCGATCAGTATCATGGGTCTTTGACTGACTGGTTTCCCTTGTGTTCGACATTAGCTTACACTATCACACATTGGGATTCGTGCGGTACCTTGGTTTCCATTTGACCCTATTGGTGGATACCTCGCCTTAGTTTCAGTTTTCATTATTGGTTGGTTCAGAGGGTTTCTATTATGCGCTAGCCACATCTTGTGTATGCTGGAAATGTGCTTTGGTTGGGTTACTACATATTTTGTCGTCCAATTCCTTCCACATTATTGGCCTACAGGTTACACTCACGCTAGATTGATGAAGGATGCCTTAATGCCTTCCTTCTAGCAGATCTTTCCCCATCGACTACGACTCATTGCTCTGGGGAAAAGGTCTAGAGTCCATTTGGCAGTACCTTGGGGTTTGCAGTCATTAGTGGTAGATCCTTCACTATCGACAATGGGAAACCATCATTTTCTCCTAATTGATAGATTCTTATAGGTGTTCGATTACAACTCATCTATTCACACTTGTTGGATTGTACTGGGTACCTTGACACTCATTGGAATTATTGGTGAGTAGTCTCGCATTTGTTAACAGTATACATCAATGACCGGTAATCAAAAAATTTCTCACATGGTCAACTTCAGATCATTTATTCCCATGGTGTAGAAATGTACCACAACAGTCGGTGAAGACCTTGGGTTGCATTAGTATTCGTTGGTTCACTTGACAGTTGCTCCTGTTGCTGCTAGTTGATATCACTCCATCTTATATGTTGCAGTCATTCATGGCGACATTCTATATGCTAGCAATTGAGTTTGCAGTGTAGTACCATCTTACTCCACCATGTTCATGTGGTACATTTTGAGATCAGTATTTTCTATCAGTATTCAACTTCATCCTTGAGCATCATTGACGTTCATATATGTGATATTCAGACATGTACTTGTTCAATTGTGATCAGATGATACATTATGTATTTTCCAGTCTTCTATACTTGTATACGTAGTGGATCCACTTGTACTTGATATGCGGACATGATTTACTTTCTCTGAGCATGGGTATGCCCACCTCAGACAGTGTTTCTTTCTGATCTCCTTTTGTGGCTTGGCAAGCTGAACTTTGGTGAAGTCCTTCTCAGTTTTTGATAGGTTTCCTTTCCATGTACTTACGTAATACATTTCAGCCATCATGTACCCCTTCTGATCTCATATATTAGGGGCATCTGTTATAGCTCCAAATCTCACTCTTGATGTTTGTGATGCTGCATTCATGGCCTAGGGTAACCCCTCCTTCCAAACCTGGCCCAAATATTTAAAAAATAGTGTTTTACTCTCTATACGCGACAATTCCATGAGCTAAACATGCGTGTACGCGGGTCTGTGTATATCCAACCTGCATATATGTCTTAAAAAACTTAAAAAAAATTGAAATCTCCTTAATTTCAGGTGGAGATCATGGGTTTTACTTGTTGATTACCTATTAGTACCCGTGGCCCAACTATTCCCAACGAATTCCCAACTAAAAAACTACTTTGGGAAAAGTATAAAAAGGCTTCAATGGGAAGGCCTAAGGGAGGAGAGAATAGAGAGAAAAATCACTCTGCTAATATTATCCTTGATCAGGTCTGAAGATCCTTGTGCTTCCAGCACTTCCCCCCATTACAAGAAACTCTTGTTTCCTTGAGCAATGATGTCTTTTCCTTAGTTGAGATATCCTTGTGTGAGTCATGGAAGGAGCTTTTTGAAGACTTGGGATTGGATGAATCTGGAGGACAGTTCCACTTGGAGCCTGCGAGAGGAAGATTCAGGTGATATCATTCCTTGTTTTACTTTGTTATCTGCAGTAAAGAAACATTTGTCTCGTTCTCGAAATCAATCTTCTTCATGCTTATGATGTTGTTATTATGGTTTGCACATGAATAGTTGTTTCAATTATATAACTAACTATCTTCCAATATGCTATGAAGTTGATTTATTTATGATGCTTGGTCCATATACTGCTATTATTTTTTGAATTGGTTATTTTGCAGGTTGAAGGATCGAAAGGAACTCCAAGAGGGTTTGGACCCTGGCTAGATCTACCCGAACGAGGGATCCCCTAGGTGCACCTCTCTTCACGTAGTTTTCTTATATTAGTATCATGACTATGTGGAATGCTTGTTTTTCATTGTAGATAACCCCTACTCTACTAGGATATTGATCCAAGACCATAGGGGACTTTGTACGTTAACAACTAGGTAAGATGCAGGTGAGATTTGAGGTGTTGCTTCCTTTATTTTTTGTTTTTTTTCTAAAAACTAGTTTTCTGTGTTTTTCTATGATAGGAAGGGGAAAAAATGATGATGATGATGTGATGCATGTGTGGAATGGATGGTCAAGGAGGGTTGATAGCTATAGGAGGGTTTTCATGTTCTTCATAAAGATTCCCAGCCCCTCAAACTTATTTTTGGAACCATTTCTGGTTCTCTGTGATTCCTACAAGAGCCTCATTTAGAAAACACAGGGCCTCCTATAGAACACATAGTTTCCAGAAAAAACAAAGTGGGGTGGAAGAAAGGTCAAAAATGATGGAGAAGAGTGTGGAGGAGGTGAAATAGGCTCTTTGGAATGTTCTCTTGCTCGCTGTAGTCCTCCTGCAACCTATAATACACATTAGCATTCAATTTTCCTTTTCTTCTTTGTCTCCTTTTTTTTTTTAAATAGCTAGGGCACCTCAAGGAGGTTTTCACCCTAATTGCCTACCCTAGGCGCCTCCTAGGGAGGTTTTCACCCAGGGATCTTATTCTCTTTTTCTTTTCTTTTCTTTTTGTTTTTGGCATCACTGAGCAGCCTCAGAAGAGGTTTTCAACTCAATGATGGGACTCTAGCACCTCATGGAGGTTTTCACTTTAGTCCTTATTTTTTTATTTCTCTTTTCTATTTCTTTAGTGAGAGGGTGAAGTGGAGGCTAAGACATGCTCCACTACCATCACTATCTTATTCATATCTTAAATGAACTCTTGCTTGGAGAGGGGCTTCTTGTAAATTTTCAACCTATGTCCATTGACAAGCATGGGGATGGCTTCCTCATCAATGGTTCTAATTAGAACTGAACCATTGTCATTGCATTTTTTCACAGTGTAGGGTCCCAGCCATATTTTCCTTAGCTTTCATTTAAAGTCTTTATACCTTGAATCATAGAGAAGTGCCCAATCTCCCTCTTGGAATTGCTTCTCCTTGATATTCTTGTCATGCCATATCTTCCTCTGAAGCTGAACTACCTCTGTGTGGAGAAGGGCCTGCAATATTTGTTCATCCAATCCATTGATCTGGAGTAGTCTTTCCTTTTGTGCATGGCTGAGGCCTGGCTCTAGCTGAGCTGTCATCCTTAGTGTATTGAATTCAAATTCTATTGACAGCAAAACCTTCTTCCCATAGACCAGTTCATAGGGTGTGAACCCTATGGTGGTCTTCCATGTTGTGTTGTAGGCCCAAGTGGCCTCAACTAATCTGTCTACCCAATATTTTCTACTATTGCTAACTACCTTGGTTAGAATTCCTTCTAAAGCTCTGTTAGTGACTTCCACCTACCCATTGGCTTGTGGATGGTAAGGGGTGGAAGTCTTGTGCTTGATTTTATGATGTGTGAGCAAGTCTTTAATCAAATTGGAAGTGAATTGACTGCCTTGATCTATGACCAATTCTCTTGGATACTAAACTTGTAGAATATGTTTTCTCTCAAAAACTCAACTACTTTTTCCACTGTTGCTGCTTTGATTGCTTTTGCTTTTGCCCACTTTTTTAGGTAATCGTTGCACACAATGATGTATTGCTTCTGTTTTGAAGGAGGGTTGATAGGACCCACAAAGTCCATTCCCCACTTCTCATCCTTTAGAGTAGGTTTCCCCATCCTTTGACACTGATCACATTGGCTAGTGTATCTCCTCACATCTTGATGAAGAGTGGATCAATAGTAGCCTGCTTGCAAGATCTTGAAGGCAGTTCTCTTTGCTACAAAATGACCTCCACACGGCTTGTCATGACAGGTCAGGAGTTTGTCAAAAACTTCCTCCTCCCTGACACATCTTCTCAAGATCTGATCTGGGCCAAGTTTGAAGAGATTACCCCTAATCTAGGTGAAAGGGGCACTTTTCCTCACTATCTTGCTCTTCTCCTTCGAGGGCAGGCGTGGTGGGAACTGTGCTGAAACCAAGTAGTTTGCTATATCAGTAAACCATGGAGACAGTATTGAGATAGAAAACAAGTGTTATTTTGGCATTTGATCATCCACCATTCCTTCTTCACCTGCAAGCAAATTTACTCTAGACAAAAAGTCAACAACAACATTTTCTTTACCAAGCTTATCAACAATGGTCAAATCAAACTGCTGTAGTAAAAGCAACCATCTAATAATGCGAGCATTTACATCTAGTTTGTTCATTAAATATCTAATTGCAGCATGATCAGTGTGCACAAAGGTCTGATAGCTTGTGATATAATGTCTGAATTTGTTTAAAGAATGCACAACAGCTAGGAGTTCCTTCTTGGTCATTGTATAGTTTAACTCTGCCTTTGACAAATTTTTGCTTATAAAGTATATGGCATAAGGTAACGTTTCATCAATTTGACCTAAGGCTACTCCTATTTCTTTGTTCGAGGCATCTATGTGAATGTGGAAAGGTAGGGCCCAGTTTGGGCCTCTCAAAATTGGGGCAGTCACAAGTTTACTCTTCAAGGTATCCAAGGCTTCTTGACAGTTTTCTGACCATACAAATTCGACATCTTTGCCTAAAAGACCAAACAACAGAGAGGCTAGCTTGCTGAAATCTTTAATGAATCTTCGATAATACCCAGCTAAGCCTAGGAAACTTCTAACATCTCTCACCTTTGAGGAGGTGGGACCCTTTGGATGATGGAAACTTTGTTGGGGTCCACCTGCAATCCTTGTTGAGATATTGCATGACCTGGCATAGTCCCTTTAGTCATAAAAAATTCACATTTTTCTAGACTGAGGGACAGGTTCATATCAATACACTTATACAAAACTTTCCCTAGGTTAGATAAAGCTTCCTGAAAGTCAGAACCATAAGGAGTAAAATCATCCATATATATTTCCACCGCATCATGAACCAATCCATAAAATATACTCAATACTGCTCTCTAAAAAGTGGTTGGAGTGTTGCACAAACCAAAAGGAAGGACTCAGTATGCAAAGGTACCCTAAGGATAAGTGAAAGTGGTCTTATCTTGGTCTTCTAGGCTGATTTGAATCTGATTGTACTTGCTAAACCCATCTAGGAAAGAGAAAAACTTTTTCCCCGCCAGACCATCTAACACTTGATCTGTGAAAGGCAAAGGAAAATGGTCCTTTTTAGTGGCTTTGTTCAATTCCCGATAGTTGACACAGATTCTCCACTTACCATTTTTCTTTGGCACTAGCACCAAAGGAGAGATCCATTCACTGTCAGAGATGGGGTAGATGAATCCTGCATCAAGTAATTTTTGCAACTCTTCCTTAACAATGTCTTTAAGTTATAGGGAGAGCTTCAGCGTAAATCACATAAGAAAGATTTCTGCCAACGCGTTTCGAACCAACCCATGTGGTTCATCGTCAGGACAAGTTGAAAATGCAGATCTAGCTCAGCGTTATAAATAGCCCAAGCAGAGACTCCAAATCTTTCTTATGTGATTTACGCTGAAGCTCTCCCTATAACAATGACTAATCACAGAAGTCTCAATTCTACAATGTCTTTAAGTGCCGGATTCATCCTCCTTTGAGGTTGCCTGACTGGTTGCAATATTCCTTAATGTATATATGATGAGTACACACTGAATGGTGCACTCCCTTCATCTCCTTATAACTCCAGGTGAAGGCATCTAGAT
>APFE030673185.1:0-10813 GCA_000404065.3 Pinus taeda | reverse complement strand
T
Source organism: Pinus taeda (assembly GCA_000404065.3). Classification (NCBI taxonomy): domain Eukaryota; kingdom Viridiplantae; phylum Streptophyta; class Pinopsida; order Pinales; family Pinaceae; genus Pinus; species Pinus taeda. The sequence goes on along the minus strand of APFE030673185.1, from coordinate 10,812 downwards.
TATGGTATCCTAGAGGTACAGATCTCACACTTCATGCATACACAGATGCAGATTGGGCAGGAAGCATGGATGACAGGAAAAGCACTAGTGGTGGTGCATTCTTCATGGGTCCTAGATTAGTATCTTAGTTCAGCAAGAAACAAAGCTCTATTGTGTTATCTATAGCTAAAGCAGAATATGTAGCTGCGGCATCTTGCTGCACGCAACTCCTTTGGTTGATGCAAACATTGCAAGATCTTCAAATCACTTATACTCCACCTATCTCCATTTTTTGTGATAATACAAGTGCAATCAGTATTTCAAAGAATCCTATCATGCATTCAAAGACTAAGCACATACCAATCAAGTATCATTTTCTCCGAGAACAAGTGCTTGAACAAAAGGTCAAATTGGAGTATGTTCCCTCTAAGGATCAAATTGCTGATATTCTCACCAAACCACTACCCAGGGAGACCTTTGAATACCTCAGATAAAAGCTGGGGGTAGTTGATGCATCATCTTGCTATTGAATCTTGTCTATTTCAGAGATTGTTGTACGAGAGTTTCATATGGGATATACATGTACATACGCTGGTTTATGTGGGAATAGTTGACTTGAAGAAAATAAAGGCTGAGAAGAGTCTGATATGGGTCTGTCAGAGACCATCTGGCATAGGTTTAGGGGGAGCATATATTCTTCTAATAATGCATTGTTGGCATTATCGTAGAAGATCTTGGTTCAATTCTTTAGTTTTTTTTATGCTAGGGGGAGTTTGGACAACACAGCAGAGTAGAGATTTCAGCATGTACTCAGGGGAAGCATAACCCTTTTCCCTTGATGTCAAATGGGGAGGAAAGACCTTGAGTGACTTTGGGTTGCCATCAAGACCAAAGGGGACGATTGCTAGCATTATTACATAGGTTTGGCATAGGTTTGTCTCGATAACATCATTGTTGCCCTTGATGGCAACTCTCTCAAATAGTAGATCACAAGTTTAGGCTCTCAAAATAGTAGAAAATGAGACACCCGCAGGTTCCTGTTCACAAAACTGTGGTCCTCAGCAGGTTCCTCAGATGCGCTGATCAAAAGGTGTGGACATATTCGTAGGTGTACTGAACAAAATGTGTGGACGTAAAGTACATGCACTTTCATGTATAGAAAAGCACGCACACGTGGGAAATCTTATGGTTGGTCCATGGTATTTAGTCCGACATTTTTGATCCTATGGTTTTGGTCCGTGGTTTTGCATCTAAAGTATTGAACCGAGGTTTTGGGTCCCTAGTTTTGGATCTCTATGGTTTTGGACCATGGTTTGAGTAAGGCCTGGTCTAAAAAAAGGAAAGGAGATCATTTGGCTTGGTACAGGTGTGTTGAATATCTTAAGAAAAGCAAGATCTGAAATACTGGTGATTGGTTGCTGAGTTATAGCTGGACCTGAATCAAGGAGAAACCTAAGCATTACAAGACGGATCTACTCATGGGTCTAGATCTCTTTGGCGCATGATTAGATCTATAAATTCGATATTCTGGGGTATAATTTAAGTCTGATAAAGTATCTATACCCGCAGGTCCGCAGGCTTGACACAGTGTAGGTGCAGAGACCCGCAGGCTAGACACAGTGTAGGTGCGGATACTCACAGGCTCGACATAGCGCAGGTGTAGATAGCCGTAGGCTCGACACAACGGAGGTACGAACACTCGCAGGTTTCTATTAGTGAAGTTGCATACCTTTCTTGAAATATGTTTTAGCTGCTTTTTTCTATTACTGCATTGTTCAGGGTTCTGAATTGGTGTCTGGTTATTGTGTGCTGAGAAATTATTGATTTAGTATTTGTACAAGGAAGTTGATTGATTGCAGATCTATTTGATGTTTAATTGATATTCATGGATCCAGTCTGAAAATTTATGAAATGTGGTCCCTGGAAGAAAAGAGAAGGTTGAAGCCTTCAGTAGGTCAGCACCTACGTACTAGTACCTCAGCTAGTACAAGGGCTAAGGGGGTTGTGGCTCCCTTCAAGGAGAGTTTGGAGAACGAGAGAAGGTTGTAGCCTTTTGTAGGTTGAAGCCTGTGTGCTGGTATAAGACTGCACCAGTACAAAATCATTGTAAAAAGAAGTTTCTAATTGAAAGAATATAGACACATATTGCAGTAGGTGGTTTTCACCCACATTAGGTTTCCACCTTATATCTTGTGTTCTTTGCTGTGACTGTCTGCTCTATCTTTTTTGTTCTTGTTTACTGTTATATGGTTCTGACACACAGATTAATGATCAACATCTGAAGAATAAATTAAATTATAAGTTTGGAAGGTATACGCAAGATTCATTAGTCAGATCTGCAAATGTTTGTATAAATTGAAAAAGAATTTGATAATACTGATTCACCCCCCGTCTTAGTATTATTTTCAACAGTACTCATAGCCAAGCAACATAAGGAAAATTGTAGAGAAGGAATTCGAGGAAGTAGAAGGAATTTGCCAAAGTCTAGCAGTTACGGAAGATCGGCCAAAGAAATCAAGGTATATGTAGTCACAGTTGAGTGGAAAACTTTGTTAATAGAATAGTAAGTAGTCACAATCAAGCAACAAAGGCAACTGAAAAGGAAAGTGTGGAGCATTCGAGGAAGAAAGAAACAATCTAGCCAAGTGGAGTGCTTAAAAACCTGAAGAAAAAGCCAAAATGAGGAGAGAAGGGAGTGTATTGAAATGTTTCCATGAGGCCTACTAAGATCACATAACTTTGTAATCACTTTGCCATATATTAGATTATATTCCTAGTCCTTGTTTTGTTGAGAAGGCATTTGATCCTGAATGTAATGATGTAATGTTGGTTGAAACTAAGTGAAGAGAAAGTGGATTTTTGATGGCCTACTTATGTTGGTTTTATGTGACCCCATTTAAAATTTTATTTTAAAAGTATGTGTATATTCTATGTTCTTTTGAATGGTTTAGTTGTTGTCTTCTGTAACGACTTTATGTTTGATGCCATGGTTCTAAGTTTAAATAGTATTGGTAGCCTTTGAGTAATTCCTCTCGATGCCTAGTTCCAATCCCTTAATTAAATAAGGTCACAACACGCCTCGGGTGAGACGCCTTATTCTTCTTGAGTAAGGTGAAAATGTCGGTGATATGCTAGGCTATGTTAGGCCCTTTGTTGGCCCCTATGCATGAACCTAGGGTCTCTACATGTTCATCATTTCTCCCCAACAAATGGTTCTGTTTCCTGGACTTGAAAATTTCCAAAGGGATCTAGAATATGGTGTCGATAATATTTAAGAAGGATTTGCAAGATTGGTGCCATGAACAAGTAGAGTAGCTTTCCTCCCAATAAGCACAACTCTATCACTAAAGTGTGAAGTGGCTAAAGGAAGAAATTTTGTATGTGGATCCTACAAGTGATCAGTATGATATATTTTGGTTCAAGTTCCTAGAGGACATCTACAATTTGTTGTGAAGGATGCAGATAAAAAAAATACCGAGAGCCAAATCTGATCTCTTTGTACTTGGACCCAAGATGATCATGTTGAATTACATCAACTTGATACGTACCTAACTTGAGTTGTCAACTTCTGGGTGTAGGCAACTCTAGAGGGGTACATTATTGAGTTTATTGTGGAGGGCCATCAATCCTTCTCTGAGGCTGAGGTCGTATGCAAGTCAGGGTTGTGAGGGAGGTTGTTGAAGGAAATCCCATTGTCGATTAAATTTTTAATGGTAGAATATAACTTAATAGTGTTCCAGGTCCCACCCATGGCATCTTAAAGCCTTGGTACTAGGGTAAGGACCTAATGGGAGTAATGCTACCTAGATGTGAGCTATAAAAATATTCGAGAAATGGATATGGATGAATTTCGGAAAGCTAGAGATCTGAGAGCACAAAGGGGAGCACAGATAGTTGAAGAATGGTAGGAGAAATCTCTACAGGAGATCTATAGACAACAAAAGGAGCTAAACCAAGTAGGAGTGATGCTAAGCAGTCTGGATGTATGAGAAGGAGAAAGAAGTTGACTAAAGTCATGGAGTGATGGGGATGATACTAGAGTAAAACCTAGTCCAATAGGAGAGGCCGTGACAACTAAAGTGATATTGGTCGAGAGAAGTAATAGATATTTTTCTTTGCAAGTGGAGATGGGGATGCCATATGGATGAGGCCCTATAGGTTTTGAGGAAGGCCCAAATTATGACATGCACTTCACTATGAGAAGATTATTTTTTGAGAATGATTTGTCCCTTGTGAGTAGCGATTAATTGCCAAAAAACTCAGGTAGTATCTCCGCTAACCTTCCCCTAGTAGTTTATCACAACCCTTATCAATTTTTACCTATGCTTGTTAAAGTTATAATGGTCCACAAAATACATAGTACCTAGAAGGCCAATACCTCTGGTGGTAGAAATAGTAATTGTAGTTTGGGTCCCCAAGGATCATCATAATCGATTTCCCAACTATTCATGCTCATTCTTCTAGTTCAACCATGTATGGATGGTCACATGGAGGGATCATTTATTCAATATCCAAAATTCTTAGGAAAGGGAGTGAAGATGTCAAACATCATTGGTACCTGTGTGAGGCCATCTAGAGAGCTTGCTAAACTCTAGATTCTAGGAAGCTTATTGAATATCATATCACTCCTTGAGACAAAGCATTGAGATGGTCCATCAAGTGGTCCACATTACAACAGAATTCATTCAAGATTTTAAACTCCCTCAAACTAACCAACAAGGGTTATTGAAACTATGGGAAATTAAGCAGAGGGAAGGAGAAATCACCTGGGAGATAATGAAAAATTTTAAGGATCCTATTAGCAAGCTAAGCCACTGTATCAACCCCAATCATTAGTGAGATTGGCTCATCAAAGCTCTATTGCCACATACTCACACGTCATTGACTCAACAGAAGATTGATACTCTATAAGAAGCCCTAGAAAAGGCAACCAAAATGGAAACAATGGTAGGATGCACAGATGAATATAGAGGAAGAATGGTCTTCCATGACCCCAATTGCTAATATGGAAAATAAGTTAAGGGAAATGCAACCAGTGCAACCTTCGTGAGTGAACATATGGTGTACCAACTACAAAATTGAGGGGCATCACACCAAGAAGTGCCTAAGAATGAGAGGACCAAGCACTCCCTCAATACCGGCGAGGCCCTCCGCATCTTTACCCACTTCCAGAGTTGTTTAGATTGGTACACAAGGGTTATATATAGGGTGCACATAGTTCCATGCCTTTCCTAATCAACAAGGTGCAACTAGAAACAAATATTGTGAAATCTATAGGACCTATGGGCATCTCCCTTGCCTCTGTCCAATTTTACAGAAGTATTCAAATGTCCCAAACAATGTTTTTTATGAGGTCTATGGTTCACCTACTAACCACACTAATTTTTGTAGAGCATTAGATTCCCTAGATAATCTATTGGAGCATTCTACTTATAGGATCAATGAAACTCCTCGAGGACAAAGAGGTGGAGGAACAAGGGAGAACAAGAGGCAGAGGAATGATCTGTTGTTTCAAATGTGATCAAGAGGGGCATGTTGTGAGAGACTATTCACTGCCTAAAAGACCTTGCCTCTATCAGTGTAGGGTCAACATGCATGCAAAAAAATATTTTCTTGACCTATTTTCCAGATGGAAGGAGCGCAACCACCAACAGGGAGAAAATGTAATTAAGGTCGAACTAAGGGAACCCAAGACAACTCCCCTTTCAAATATTAATATATTCACCCAGGGATCGAATGGTTGTATGAACCTGAATCCATCTACTTTGAAGTGATGGTTTCTAATTTAATATCGATAACAACACAATTTTAAAATGCCAAGTCTATTCCCAATAAAGTTGGATAAGGGTATTTTTCACCCATAATATCAATGACCTCAAAATATGAATATGTCCTCATGCCATCATATCAAATTTGATATACCCCAATCAGCCAATGGAAATAATTCAGTACTAGTTTCCCATTTGTAACTAAATAGGAGAAAAAACCAACTTGGGTCTTCCCAATGCCTCCCAACTTTTCCTCGGTAAGGTATTTACATCTAATCCTAAATATAACATAGTGGCTTTGATTTAGTATCCAAACATTTGGGCATCAGTATGAAATTCCCTTACTTTTCCTCCCTTGTTGTACTATACATGCTCATAATGGTGCTCTAGCAAGTTAATAGAGATAGGTCATTATGAAAATTCATCCTTGACAACATTTTTAAGCTTTTGGTGTAACTCGCCTGATAATTGTTCATCCCTCATAATATGATAAAATAACTTAAGCCACTCCATGACCATAGGAGATGTCTCTTTGTAGATCAAGGACTCTTTAGTTGTCCCTTTTCGTATTGTTATGCTTGTGGACTATAAGAAGAAATCAATTTCTTAAATATTTCGACAACATCTTTATAATACATTTTCTAGTGAGTGGGATCATAGGACTTCTTTGGAGATGTAGGCTTTATTATAGAAAGTTTCTCCAATATCTCCTTGTCTGCTCTGACCCGCTTATCTCCTCTAGTGATAATGTTAATTTTGGGTTGAGGAACTGAATCAAGCTTTATAGGCTTTGCATTAATAAATTTTGCACCTATTTGTCGGTTATGCTCTTTCTAGCGAGAAATTAATTGCAGACAATCCTTAGTAGCATGTGTTTTTACTCAGCAATGAGAACATCGAGGCCTCCTTAGAAATGGACAATCACAAGCAACATTCCCCTCTTGATCATAGTTGTAGCATGCAATTGAACCTCTTCCTCCAGATCTTACCCCTCTTAGGCCACCTCCTCCTCATCGTCAAGGAGCTTTGCTAACCCGAAATGCAATCCTATAAAGGTGATCAACCAGATCATCCAAAGCTCTACAATGATTTGTATGGTGAATTGTAGACCCATAGAACTCACAAAACATATTGTTTGGAACATTGGAATACTTCTGCAAAATAGGACAAAGACAGGGTGCATGTCCATAAGTCTGACAAATATCACACTATTCATTAGCAAAGTTACCTTGATGATTAGGTGAAGCATGCTATTGGGTATGTCCTAGTAAGGAACACTTGTGAGAACTTGTTCAACTATAATAATAGGTTTTTGGGGTGGAGAAGGTGGTCCCATAGGCATGGTATAAGGCTTTACAATCTGTAACCTGGGGCACTGAGTTGCATGATGCCCTTGGAAGTTAGTGCACCAAACATCAAGATGTATAGGTTGTGTGGTATGCATATTCTTCGATCTCCCGATCAAATCTATAATCTAATGATGTAAACAAATAATAAAAGGATCACAGGAAGAAACCCCCATCATATAATCATGAGGATATCCCACAATTACCTCAATTTTCATAGCTTGTTCCAATGCATCCTATAATGTATAAAAACTTTGTTGCATCAAAAGAGTTATAGTGAATTACAACGAAGATTTAATAAACCAATCCATTTGATGATGAGGATCAATACAATAAGTCAATTTCCCAATTGCATATTTAAACCACCTCATGCACTCCCATACAGTCTCTCCCTCTCACTACTTAATATCTCTTAACTCTACTAAACCTTATTGATTAACTCAACTAAATAAGGTGTTTGATTTGGATTCAAATCATACCATTTGATGAACCATCAAAGTACCCTATCTCATAGAGTTGTGTGAAATAAAGTAATATTAATGGCATTTGGGGTCTATCTAACCGTCCAAATGGATTCACATAGATACCAGTGTTGTTCTACATCTTTATCTCCTACGACCAAGAATTCAGGATACCAAATGAATGATCATGTTTCATTCCCTACCATTTTTGTTTGACCAAGAGTAACTAATACAAAGCCTTGTGAACTAGGTTGTGAAAAGCATGATCTTTTTACTTCTGAATACTACTAAAAAAAATACCAAATCCACTAAAGCTACCAACTGCATATTCACTATGAAATTTCTAAAATTTCAAAGTTTCAACTAATTTGGAAATAAAATTGACAGGACTTTGATGAAGTAACACAGGGAGGTTAGGGAGAGAATTAGTTTCATTATTGTTTTTTGGACTGTTACTTGTGGAGAAGAAACTTCTTCTAAGAACAACCACCTCATCACAAAATCCCTATCTTCATCTACAAGAGTACTCTAATTAATCTCTACAATTGATTTTCTTGGAATTTTGGGTGTTCGAATTCTTTTCAAATCTTAGTGGGATCCACTTCCTCAATACTACTCTCTTATCACATCTTTTCTAGCTCCTATTTCACTAGAATGAGATCCTTCTCCTACTTCATTATTTTAGAACCCTAGGCTTCCCATTTCTCCTATCCACATCTTGAATTGTTCAATGGTTAAATTATCTTCCACAACTCTCTTCTCCTTCTTCTAATCTCCCACAACTTCTTTTCCTGCCACTCATAAGCTATATGTTCCCTTCTAATTGCCATAAAATCACGTTCCTTCCACAACTATTTTGCATCTATGACAACTTTTCCTCATTTTATGTAACTAGAAACATCTCTCCCCTAAACCCTACCCCTAGAACCTATGTTTTTACACTGCTATGTTGGTTTCTTGGAATGAAAATAACCTCTTTGTGAACATAAGAACCTTGATCCATAAGAGGATTTATTTTATAATTCCTCCCCACAAACTGTACTTAAATATTGCCTCGGATTTGGAGAAAGACATATGGTTTTTTGCAGCAAACCAAAGTTTCTTGAACCTAAAAATAAATAGATCTAGTTAATTCAGTATCTAGCTAGTGCAATGTATCCAAATCAATTGTGGTCCAATTTCTGAATATTTTGCCACGACTTCCATTTCCCGCTTTCAACTGCAATCTACTCAACCAATTATATAATTCCTTCGCAAATTTACACTAGAAAATATCATATTTATTGTATGCAAGTTCTGCAAATAGGATTTGCTCCTTAACCCAATCTAAGTTCTTCTATCTCATTTGAGCTTGGTGGAGGATTAACAAGTCATGTTTCTTATACCACCATACATGAATGCTATCCTCGAGAATCCTCAACACCATGATCTAGATCCCCACTTGACTTCATGGTCCTGACAACAAATCCATTTGTTGGAAATTTTTTTATCATGGAGACCTAGGGTTCGACCACTGGTTTCCAACAAAATATTTCATCGTAGTGTAGCACAACGTGAACATTTTCATTCCTTCGTGAAGGAGATAATTCTGACCCAAGGTATGTTGAGAATATTAAATATTATAAGGGGATACTATATAGTGAAAGGATTCAAATTGTTCCATAAAGCATACATAAATTGCTGATTCATTCAAAGATCCTCATAAATCATGTACATAGACGCATAACAAGTAATATAATGAAACATTACTTAAAATTTTAAAAAGGGGGAAACAATATAACAACATGAAAACATAGAACATATAAGAATAATCCCACAACATTTTTATTATCTTATATCAAGAACAAAGTCATTACAATTTCATTATATTAAATTATCTATCTTTATTTGCTTCTGGCTTTCTCCTTCATGTTCTTTCCTTTCAACTTGTTTTTCCATCTACTTTTATTACTTTTATTGGCCATCTCTGAGACTCTTTTCTGACAAGAAATTGATCAAAACTATTCAAAAACGAAGGACCCAACATTGTCCTAGGCTAACATAGGCATTGAGTTAAATTCCACTCAACGAACTTATCTTGGGGGAATGTTGTGTCATGCCTTGGGGAATCCATGCCCTCACCTACACGATTATCATATAGTCTTTCACCATCATTAAGGTGAGTTGGGTACTTGGTCATGTCACATCCCCCATGCCAGCAAGCCATATGCTTAATGGAAACTCGAAGTCTTAGTTTCTCAAAACCTCATGTTTGTTTTCCCCCACCCAATATCCAATTTAATTACAATCCCTACGATATCTTCATCACAAATCATGTGATGGAAATATTTCCTATGGTGTGTGACCAAATTAAAGGTGCACCCAACTCTAGGGCTTAACACAACCAAATAGAAGAAATGTTTGTTTCGCCATAGGTGGACACTTCATTGCCACCCAACTATAAGTCATCTACTATAGTCTCTGGCCAATCCAAACATACTTGAACAACCATATTCCTAATGTGAGAAAATTTTGATGTCACCTAAAAACTAGTCATCTAATTCATTTCCATAAATATTGCCAAAATATATAATTCTAGCATACTTTACTCCCCTTTCACCTCCTTTTCCACCTCCACTAGATCCCTAGGAGTTGTTGGGATAAATACAGTTTTACCCCACAATGTTTTTAGGATAAATCTAATTTTTAACATAATAGGGAAAATGTAGATATTACTCTTTATATTTATGCTATTTGTATAGAAAGTACCCGTAAAAGTTCTATAGCTCTAAAAGAATTGGCAATTTTGACTGTTTAACTGAATTTAACCTAAAACAGATAGGAATTTGAGGGGGAGGAGGGGGATGAGTGCGATATTCCAAGTATTGGGGTGCTTCTCAATGTTGTCCTCTTTGTCTTTCTTTCTTTTTCCTTTTCTTTCAATTTATGATTTTTTGTTTTTTGTTTTTTGTTTTTAGATTATTTTACTATTTGTATTATTATTATTATTATTATTAGAAAATGCATTCTAAAATTTTTCATTAAAAAATAAAATTACTTTCACCACATTTTTTCCAAAACAAATTACTTTCATTTGTTACTTTCATTATTTTTCCTTTCCTTTGATTTGACGGTTGCTTTGAAGATTTCGCTAGCTCAGAGGAGGAGAAGGGAAAAAAAGCCATTCCATGTATTGCCCTCGCATCAAATCTTTTCTTTTTTATATGTTTTTTTTCTTTTTTAAATGTTTTTTTTCTTTTTTTTCTTTTCATTTTTGAA
>APFE030673176.1:0-32782 GCA_000404065.3 Pinus taeda | reverse complement strand
ACTCATTTTTTTGTGTTAAAATCTAAATTCAAATTTTAATAAAATAAAACATATGCATTTTTATAAATTAAATAATAAATAGCCGTCATTATTTTTTTCAAATATAAATTAAAATTTTAAAAATAAAATCTATGTATTTTTTTTTGTAAGCTTCGGTAGTACCTTCTCATTTTCGAGTTTTTACATCTCTGTTATTCACCCCATTTCTGGAGCCATTTCTGGGGAGGGTAGCACCCCATTTCTGGGGCCATTTCTAGGGAGGGTAGCACCAGAATCGAACCCAAGATCTCCGGTTCGGAGAGACCATTGCCACTTGAGCTACCCCATGCGGACAAAACCTAGGTATTTTTATAAGCTAATAATTATATTAAAAGAATTTTTATTGAATATTTTAGTTTAAATTTTAAGGAAAATAAAATTATATAATCTTTGACTGTGGATAGACAATCTTGATTTGGATGACTAATGTAGTTCAAATGCAAATGCAAGCATAACATATTATAGTTTTTTAAAGCTATGTTTACATAAGCATTGAAATTAGGGCCTTGCCCTTTAATTGCACAGATGATCATTTTCGAGTTTTTACATGTCCGTTATTCACCCCATTTCCGGGGAGGGTAGCACCAGAATCGAACCCAAGATCTCTCGTTCGGTGAGACTTCATTTCCACGGCCATTGCCACTTGAGCTACCCCATGCAGACAAAACCTATGTATTTTTATAAGCTAATAATTATATTAAAAGAATTTTTATTGAATATTTTAGTTTAAATTTTAAGAAATAAAATTATATAAATCTTGACTTGGATAGACAATCTTGATTTGGATGACTAATGTAGTTCAAATGCAAATGCAAGCATAACATATTATAGTTTTTTAAAGCTATGTTTACATAAGCATTGAAATTAGGGCCGTGCCCTTTAATTGCACAGATGAGAGACTTTACCCATCAGTAAGATTCAAATTGATGGAGTTCTAACCCTTAACACTAATTTGAATTCAATATTTTTACTATAATTTAGCTACGTTTAAACTAAGCATGGAGAGTAGCTACTATGTAGCCCTCGTTATAAGAAAATTTGTTATTATAAGAAAAGTAGAATAAAATACATGAAGATTCTAAACTATGTTGCATTGATCACATTTTTGTTAAATTTAACATTGAATTATTTCATTTATACAACTTTTTTTATGCAATTGTTGAATTATACTTCTAAGTAACATTTTCTAAATAATATTTTGTATAAATTTAAAACAATGACATTGAATTATCATCAAGTCTAAATCATTGGATTAGCCACACATGATCTTCTATATGTCCCCATTCTTCTCAAATTTATGCCTTACCACATTTCCTTTGCAACATCTTGTGCAATTGCTAGTATAACACATTTTAGAATATATACATAAATTTTATTTTATATTGATGTGTGTTTATATATATATATTTTTAAGGCACATAGATTATGAAAGCGTCATTTAGGAAATGAAACTAATGAGGTTATTTTTCCAAAAAATTCAAGAAAAACAAAGATAAACTAAAAGAAGAGAGTTCAAATTAAATCATCAAGATCGTTTTCAAAAGAAAGTTTTATGTGGTTCAAATGTTGATGCAGTGGGACAATTGAAATCTATGTGAGAAATGACCTAATATCAAGCAACCAAAGTAGTAATTCCAAAGGATCAACGAAAAACATGTGTCAAGACAATCAAACTCTAAGGAGCAAGAGGGGCAAAAGTCAGTGAATGAATATAGGAAAATCCATCCATGAATCAAGTGCAATTAGAAGGGTGAATTTATAATTTATAATGGGGCTCCTACATTTTGAGTAAAATGTAGGGGAGTTTTTGGCAAGCCAACAAACCCATAAAAATTTGATCCAACAAACCCATAAGGCCATAAAAATTTGATCCAACATACCCATAAGGATTTGATCCTCACAGGGTTCTGAGTTAAAAAGATGTAAGCTAGCACATGTTTGTGTACACCAAGTTTCTAACACCATGTTGAATACATAGAATCACACATCTTCACTCCATGTTGAACATGTATGAAATCACACATCTTCCATTCATAGTCACATGAATACTGCATTATAAAAAATGCATCTTTTCATTGGAATTTTTTCATATCTATATATATATATATATATATGAAAAAATTCCAATGAAAATGTTTTTCAACACAATAATACTCTTTCATGTTGGGTTTCATATGAAGTATAAAATGTAAAAATTGTCAAATTTTGTATTGAGATATAGGATAAAAGCCAACCTTATCCAATAACAAAATTGAAACACCACTAAAATCACCATACTTTTTCATCCATCAAAAATCAAAACAAATGCACAACATGATAGTGTTACAAGGTTGATCTTAATTAAGTCTCAAGGATATGGTCAAATGATTAGGTGGGGGAAATTTGGTCTCACAAGTCTTGTGATCCAATCATGGGCGGAATTATATATCCCTAAGAGCTTGTGATCCAATCATTGCAAGATTATGTATGTCAGCGACCTACAAAAGACAAACACACCACATAAATGTTTGGTGTTATCTTTGTTATTTGGGTGGAAAATAAGATTTGTATGGGTAAAAAATTGGTCTAAATCTTCATACCAAATTTTGAGAGACAATTCCCTACAAAAGACAAACACACCACATAAATGTTTGGTGTTATCTTTGTTATTTGGGTGGAAAATAAGATTTGTATGGGTAAAAAATTGGTCTAAATCTTCATACCAAAATTTGAGAGACAATTCCCTGAAACTCAGAGTTGCCATATAATTTAGAACAAGGATAATGAGCCCTAGGAATTGCTAGTTGGGTCAAAAAAATTTCAGAGACAAATCCTTGAAACTCAGAGTTGCCATATAATTTAGAAGAAGGATAATGAGCCCTAGGAATTGCTCGTTGGGTCAAAAGTGTGGGCATTTTTTTTAATCTTACAGTAGATTTGTTTGAATCATGTTTTCGATGGTAAAAATAGATTCTGCACCATCAAAAACCTATGTAGCACCCAAAATTTTTAAGCTTAACAACTGTAACTTGGATTTACAAAAATCTCTGCCAAATTTTATCTAAATCTTGTCAAAACTTTTATAATTTTCCGAAAAAAACAGCTCATTAAAACTATTCCTGCTTTGCAGGTAGAGAATTAGGAGTAGAAAATTGAACAGAAATTAATGGAATCCTTGTCAGATTACACGACTATTTCTCTGGACGTTGTAGAAATTAATGGAATCCTTGTCTACGCTATCTATGGTACTTACTTTTTATGGTACTCTTTATGTCTGACGGCGACGTTAGCACACTGGTATTTGTTCATATTTATGATTGCCAGTCTATCTGTAGCTTGATGGAATTTTTGGGTTTTTATTTTTCCAAATCTGTTAATAAAATTTTAAATGACATCACACTGGTTTTCATATTTAAACTTTTATATAATATATTATAATTTATTTTTTCATTAATTTTTTAAATTAAAAAATTCAACTTTTTAAAACCCTGGAAAAAAATTTGAATTATGTACGCTCTAACTTAAAATTATAATTTTCCTGAGCCAAATTTCAGATAAAATCAATCCAAAATTCACCCAGTTAAACTACTAAGACATGTAATATGACATATAAGTATTTAAAATAACCCTGAAACAAAGATATGTCAGAACCCATGTGTCCATTCAATATTACATATTCTTATATTCTCATCCGATAAGCAATATGAAAATGCAGTGGATAAGAAACATGAAAATGTAGTAAATTAATGCTTGGTTTAATGCACAATGTTTTATCTCTATAAACGACTTATAATAATTTTATGCAAAAGGTGGATTTGAATAATTGACTTTTTTACTTAAAAAAATTCTCTTTTTCTATGATCTCTTATTGTATTTGTGTGTCGGATCGGGTTAGAAAATACATAGTTTTTCGATTTTTTTAAAGATTTTTGGGGTCTAATTTCTCTAAAATCACAAGTATCTTGTTAGAAAACACATTAGTTGTTTTTAGTGAAAGTTTTTGGAAGTGTTTTTGTGGAATTTTTGGGTCTAATTTCTCTAAAATCACAAGGGTGATGGGTAACCCCTGCATAATAGAAGTGCCTTGGGGGTTTTTCACTGGGCCTCCTTATTCCTCAAGGAAAGTGCTAGGGTGCCCAAATGTTCATCTTGTGGCAAAGTAAAAAAAAAAAACTAGTTTAAATAACACAAATGAAGATTTCACCATAAATTTTTCCGTCATATGCACTAGAAACTCCAAAAAATCACTAAAAACAACTCCAAAAATAAGTCCAGAATTTGGAAATACAATTAAATAGATACTTGATTTCAATGACAGATTGAAGGAAACATCCCATTATTGTTGCACCAGATTTTCAAAAATGAAAAAGTTCTCTATGATATGAAAATTATTGTATAAAATTTCATTATTTTGAATATATAAATAATTATAAATTTGTTTAAATTCATTTATTTCCAAAAATATAAATAGTTATATCAACTTTCCAATTTGGTAATGGGAATTTTTGATAACAATTTTAGCAGGTGGTTTATAGAGCTTTCTATGTTATAAAAAGGAATAAATTTATTTTCTACATAAATGGAAATCAAAATAAAAAATTGTTTGTAAAATTTGAAATGAAAATTGTTTCTAATTTTTTTAATAGAAAGATAAGGGAATTTTTTAGAATATGTTTTATTTGTCATTTTATTATTATTTACTAATTTTTTGTTTTTAGATTTATTTCTTTTTTATTTAACTTTTTCTTTTCTTTTCATTTTTCTATTATTTCCATTTTCATGAATTCTAGTTTTTTCTCCATAATTTCAATTTAAGATAACTTATTATTATACTACCCATTCAGTTTTGCTTTGACTTGCATATTAGTTTGTCTTTGACTAAAAAATTATGTTGTTTATCCATAGTTTAATATTAGGAATTCAATTTTTGTTATTTTTTAGTATTATTTAAATTTATTTATTTGTAAAGTGATTGGTTGGGGTCTTATTATGGGCTTTTTAGTAACTTCCATTTTTGTTAATTATTAGTTTTTTCGTTTTTAGATTTATCTCCTTTTTATTTAACTTTTTTATTTTGATTTTTTTCCCTATTATTTCCATTTTCATGATTATTTATTATATTAAAAAACATATTTTACTAAATTATATATATATATATATATATATATATATATAGTATATATGCAACTAATAAAATGTTGTATTGTTGAACATCATCACCAAAAATTAAGAAATATGATTAAACTAATATTGTTTATATTAAATACACCACTTTATTATATATATATATATATCTATATATATATATATATATATATATATATATATTATTATAATATAAGTGTGTATTTAATATAAACAATATTAGTTAATCATATTTCTTAATTTTTGGTGATGATGTTCAACAATACAACATTTTATTAGTTGCTTTATTTTTGTGATGAATTTTTTATCCTTATTATTTTTTAGCTTAAATTAAGCTATATTTAAACTAAGGGGCAGGTACTAGCTACTATGTAGCTCTTGTTATATTAAAAACAAATTATATATTATATTATAGTTTATATATATATATATATATATATAAACCATATTAGTTCATCATATTTCTTGATGGCATTCAAGAATACAACATTTTATTAGTTGTTTTATTTTTGTGATGAATTTTGTCTTTATTATTTTTTAGTTTAATTAAGCTATATTTAAGCTAAGCCCCACGTACTAGAGACTATGTAGCCCTTGTTATTTATCACAATGATTACCTACACCATTATAGTTCAAAAAAAGAAATGTTATCAATCTTATATAATAAAATCCTATTGTTATGGAGCTAACTACTCTATAGCCCTCATTATTTATCACAATGATTACCCACACCATTATAGTTCAAAAAAAGAAATGTTATCAATCTTATATAATAAAATCCTATTGTTATGGAGCTCATGCGATCAAAAACTTTGGTTGTGATGAATCATTTTGCTTCTCACATAGGAGAAACAATTTCAATTTAAATCAACACCAATTTGAATCAACTCCCCATCCTCTTCTCCTTGGATTTACAAATGGTACCTACCAATGCTCCATGGCTCCACCTCTTACTTCCTACACTTTTATTCCTATTTAGTTTGCATTTACTACTTTCTTACATTTATCAATATTACCTTCTTGTGTTCTTTCTCCCTACTTATTACTAAGACTTACTAAGACACAACAATAGGAAATAGGGATCAAAATTAATTCCATACAAGTATGGTTCCTTATTATAAATTTGATACTAATAAGTAGTATTTATTCATTTTTGTTGACAAAAAATATTATTATTTCTATGTTCTTTTGCACATGGTGCCCTCCATCATAATGCACATGTGTACTAGTCATTAGGCCTATAATTCTTATGGCAAAAAATTGTTGTAAGTTATATTTATTTTATGGAAAATTATTTTGGTGGAGGTTTTAAATAGTTTTTGTTGTTTTCTTCTTTATTGGAGATTACACTGATATCCATAAAATAATAATATATATTGATTTCCTTTAAAGAAATCATTGCAATTGTTTGAACGATTGACAAGTTACCCTATAAAAATGAAAAGCATATTTTGTGTAGAATGACATCCATGAGATGAGAGAATAAGTTATCCTATTGAATTTCCTCCACATAATTCCTATATATATTATAAGTAAATGGTCCAATTGAATTATCTCTACGTCATTATATATAGAGTGTAAGTAAATGGACCTATTAAATTCTCTCTATCCCACTTCTATATAAATTGTAATATTAGTGAACAATGTCGTCTATGTATACTTGTCAAGTGTAGCAATAT
Organism: Pinus taeda; assembly: GCA_000404065.3. NCBI lineage: Eukaryota > Viridiplantae > Streptophyta > Pinopsida > Pinales > Pinaceae > Pinus > Pinus taeda. Next base: position 25,940 of record APFE030673176.1, on the reverse strand, counting down.
TAGTGAACAATGTCATCTATGTATATTTGTTAAGTGTGCCAATCTTAGTGAACAATGTCATCTACGTATACTTGTCAAGTGTACCTGGAGTTTCAGTTTTTCAATCCCAGAGGCTCATTCTACAACCCAACATGAGGGCAATGTGTAACCAATACAATTATTACCTTAGGGCTTTCAAAGAAATCTAAGACTCGACAAATAAAATTGTCCCTTTTAGAGTACAATCATGAAATTTTCAAGAATAAGGACATAACCATAATTTTCTAAGACTAAGCATAATCATGAAATTTGCAACGACAAAGTATCGTGAGAAAGTACAAAAAACTAGAATTCTTTACCCAACCTAGGTGAAACTCCAAAGGAACTAACCCTTCAATGGCAGTGTCCCTAACAGGGCTTTTCTAATCTTTTGAGGTCAAAAATATATAGTAATCATGAGCTTCTCCATTACCCATGGCAATACAAAAGTGAATGCTAACAGTTGGCTAGAGTGGGGATGTTGTCCTCCTTATGAGGCAACAAAGAACTCGCTGCTCTAGTCCCTGATTCATTGGATTAAACCTTTGCTTTATTCTAAAAATTCACCATTTATTTCTCTTAAATCGAACTGGACTTAAATTGAACTTTTAAAATGAAACTAAAACTGAATTATGATAATCATTTGTCTAGATATCAAGGCCTTCACTAAAGGCTTCAAATCCTTTCATGATTTTGTCCACATCTGTAACTGCTTTAAATAAAACGAATATGTACAAATGGAAAGTGGAAAATGTCCTTTTAAGATAAATAAGGTTTTAGAAAACACCCATTCACTGGGCCTCCTTTGATCAACTCATTCTTTAGATTATCCAGAATAAATGTATATTTACCATGGAATGTAGCTATTCTATAGGGATCTTTCTAGGTGTGGTTGAACTTCTCGTGTTTTCCATTATCCTCATGTAACAGTCCTGGTAAAAATTCCATGTAATAAAAGTTAATAAAGGAAAATAATAACCATGGTTGGTGGGACACTTATTCCAATTTGAATGTTGGACAAAAGCATATTGATGGGGATCACTTATGGCTAATTAGTGGCTAAGGAAATTGGCAAAGGCAATGGCAAAGGCTTTGGAAAGGAAAAGTGGCATTTTGGCACATGTATTTATGAAAATAATGGAATTTAGGAGAAAAAGGGAGGTGAAAGGTCACAAGTTTCATGTGAGGATGAAAATGAAGAAAAATATGGAAAATGAAGAAAATAGAGGCCTCATTAATAAAAAGGCTTATGAGGATCAGTTCATAGGCTTTTGTCAGTTCAGTTTTGGAGCTCTCTCTCTATTCTCTCTCTCTCATACTCTTGGACACTTAAAGTTTTCTTGTAGCACTTTTGGAGGAGTGTGGCATACTTGGAGTTTTGGAGAAAGAAGGAAAAGGAAGAGCAAGAAAGTGAAAGAGGACATCGGGATCAACAACTATAACGGGTTTCGCTTGCAAGTACCAAGTTGCATGTATGTTTTCCTCACTAGTTTTAGCATTCATGGCATATACATGTGGTTTGTGAGTCCTGATAGTTCATTGGCATGGAGGATTGCCTAAATTGACAGTGGATTTTCCTAGCCTTGCGGTTTCCTGGATAGCCATAGTGTTGTGGGTTCATTTCTATGTTTTCTAGTTGGTTCTCATGTTTCCTTTAGCTTGGGTTAAGTTACTAGTCCTAGAAGCCCTGGTTGGACAAATGCTCTGGAAGCCTTATAACAACTTGGGTTGAGTTACTAGTACTGGAAGCGTTGGTTGGAAAAACACTCTTGAAGCCCTTGGTGGATTGAGTTACTAGTCCTGGAAGCATTGGTTGGAAAAACGCTCTGGAAGCCTAGCGACAATTGTGGGTTGACTTACTAGTCTTGGAAACCTTGGTTGGAATAAATACTCTAGAGTCCTGGAAGGCTTGGGTAGAGACTGATCTGATGATGGTTTTGTGATGTTCGGTTGTGAGGTGGAATCACTGTTTGATGGGTTGAGGTGGTTTGGCCTCTGAAAGTCCTGGTTTAATTGATATGTTTTATGAGATCCCACATGCATGCTTGGAATATGGCACGGGGGTGATTGGATGAAGAGATATCTGTCTCAACCATGTCTATGGTTGGGTGGTTCGTGGAAGTCCCGAACCAAATTGGCCTTTGCATCATTAATATGAGGTTATTTCTCCTTGTTATTTCATGAGTATTATATTGGTTCATATGCGGATTATATGGTTGTTGTTTCCTTGGTATTTCTATTGCTATTATGTTGGTTATGAATATGTACTATTATGGTTATGGTTATGGTTATGGTTGCGTATGGATCTCATCATGTTTTTACTTGTAAATGAATGAACAATGTATCTATGGCCTAATGGATGAAGTTGTAGTCAATGTGTTGAGGCATCAATGCTTCTTAGTGATTCTTAGATGAGTATGAGACCCCTATGCTCAGAAATGTTGTTTAAACATGTAGATTACATAATTGTGACATGTCTGACGAAATGCATGTTAAGGCTAGTAGGGGTCTAATTAAGTCCTTGTTCAAGTAATTGAATTTGTATCATTATTCTCTTGTTATCTTGCAATTTTCAAAGTGTCATTGAGTTCTGGCCAGTGACTTGGGCTCTGAGCTTGAAAAAGTGGCTCAAATGTCGAAGACGCGGGCATAACACTGGGCAGAAAAGTCCCTAGACACATGCATACCCATGTTGTGGGGTTGTCTTGAGCCTCTTAGATGCATGCTTGTCCATATCAAAGGAGCGTCTAGGGGTTTAATAGTCTAAAAACATAGTGGGACTGAGGGATTGCTTGCCTGAGTGGTTGGGATTCTTTGTGGGAGTCTTTTTGCTGATGTGGAAGGTATGTATGGTGTGTTTCCTTTGGTTCCACTTCCTTAAGGTGACTTAGGAGGTCAAATCATATCATAGTAACTTCTCATCACATGTTTACCCTGGTTGGCTAGTTACTTGGGTAGATGTGGGAGGAGGGTGTTATGAAGTGGTATTAAAGTGGGTTTGTTCTCTTTAGGTGGTTTCTGGTTTTCATTCTCCTTATGTGATATATGATGCCACAGAGTGGTATTAGAGCATGGTTCGACCCTCAGACTAGATGGGTTGTGTGTTGGTTATGCATTCATGTCGATTTCATATAAGTTTCTTGTGTTGTAAGGCCATGAGCCAGTTGCATTTGTATGGTATGGGTTATGGTTGTAGTGAGGTGGCCATGTGGAGTTGATGGTGTTGTTTTGGAGTGCGTTGTCATGAGTGTATGGTTGATTATGCATTGGTTATGCATGCTAGTATCCACATGTGGTTAAGTGTACAGTGATGTGGTGGTTGTTTTCATGCATGAGGCCATGGTATGTGTAGTTGATATGGTCAAGCATCGAAACTTGGACTCTAGCTAGAATGATGGGTATATGGTTATATGCTTATGTGTTATATTGCTATCTATTGTAACAATTATGTTATACACGTATTACGTTGATTTATTGATCTTGCAGACGAGGTATCCTCCCCGAATTATACTAAGGTACATTGGTTCATTGTGATTTGGTTTGGTTGACATGATATACCTTGCAGGAAGAATATCAAAGATGACTAGCAAGATGGATGACTACATTTCCTGAGACTCTCCTTATGGATCAGATGAGCAGTGTAGTGTTGGGAACTCTTCTGATTTCGAAAACACATTAAGAAGCTTAAAGACATAAATAAAGAGTTGTAAGGTAGACAATGATAGAATCATACAAGCATAGGAGAAACAAGCAGAGGTAAATGCAGTGATACTTTAGAGTTTATCAGAATTGTAGCGACAGGGACCCCTTCATATCAGCCATGAGAAGGAGGACAAAACTAATGGGGCATATGGAAGTAGGCCTCATGGTGGTCATATATCGGATAGAGATGACACAGTGAGAGATGGCAGGTTGTTGGATACTCCAGATAAGAGAGGTGATGGACACAGGTACAACTCTAGTTCTGGTTTTGATAGGCACTATGGTCATCATCGTTATCATCCTTACTAGAGGAGTAATAGGGGATACTTTCCATATGAATTTAATAGATAAAATCCACCTACATTTGATGGAGAGATGAATAAATCACAGAATGCATAGGCATGGGTTCTTGGTATGAGGAAGTTCTTCAGGTTGCATGATTACTCAGAGAACATGAAACCCGGAATAGCTACATTCAGTTTTGAAGGTAAAGCAAACATGGTGGGAAGATGTGAAGAATGTAAGAGGTATTCATGAGGAGGACTGGACTTGGAGTGAGTTTGAGAGACTATTCAAGAAGATGTACCTATCAGAGAGATACTTTGATGGCATGGAAAAAGAATTGTATGAGTTAAAAATGGGATCGATGACAGATGAGCAGTACATTAGTAGATTCTTGGAGCTACTGAGGTATGTGCCTTACTTCAAGGAGGAGAATGCCAAGATTTAGAGATTCATTAGTGGATTACCGATTGCATTCAAAGAAAAAATTGAGTTCAATGAGCCTAGATCATTGGAGGAGGTCATTCGAAATCTGAAGAATTTCTATGAGAAATCTAAGTGCAGATATGAGACTAAGCTGGACTGGGAAGGTAATGCATAGAACAAAGTAAAATGGGATAAGAAGCGAGCAATACCTTAGAATTTAGGTAATAAAGAGAATGCAACACCATCTAAGAAGTTCAATGCATCTGATAGAGGACAGAGACTTTGATCTAAGGAGGAGAACAAGGACGCAGGCTGGAAGCCTATATAGTGTTGGACTTGTGGCAAAGATCATCGTAGGAGAGATTGTCCACAACATCAGGTTGGGAGACCACTGATCTACAGTGCTCATAAGGCACAAAAAGTGGGAGACGTTTGACAGAGTGTTCCTAGGATCTATGTAGTGCTAGATAACAGACATGCTAATCATCAGACATATATCATTGAGATGGATGGTAAAATTTGTGATCAAGTTATTTCTATTTTGATAGACCCTGGATCTAATTATAGTTATGTTAATCTTGTCCTGGTGTATAAGTGTAGTTTGAATAAATAAGTGCATGAAAAGTCTTGGTTAGTGTAGTTATCTACAAGTACAAGGAAGCAGGTTCATCATTGCGTAAGAGCTTGTACATTTGATTTGAATGGTATGCCTACCTCAACACATTTGAATGTATTACCATTGGGATCATATAATATGTTGTTGGGAATGGATTGGTTGTACCTTCATACAACCAAGATGAATTTTTATGAAAAATCTATTGAGTGATTGGATGACAATAAAGAACAAAGAGTCTTGCAGGGTAAGAAGAAAGCAACATTAGTTAGAAAGGTGACAACTATGCAAACCAAGCGTAGTCGCAAGAAAGGGAGTGTGTTATTTATGGTGCACATTTCTAGTGACAAAGGTAAGAAAGTTGAGGATGCATATGTTTTGAGAAGGTACCTAGTTCTACAACAGTTTTAGGATGTATTTCCTGCAGATATTTTAGAGTTTCCACCTCACAGGGAAGTAGATTTTTCTATTGAATTGGTGCCAGGGGAAACTCTGACATCAAAGACACCTTACAAGATGAGTACACTTGAGTTGGTAGAGTTGAAGCTGCAGTTGAAGGAAATGTTGGACAAGGGGTACATTAGGCCAAGTGTATCACCATGGGGCACACCAGTATTGTTTGTGAAGAAGAAAGATGGTACTTTCTGGCTATGTATTGACTACATGCAATTAAACAAAGTGGCAATCAATAACAAGTATCCGTTACTAAGGATTGATGATTTGTTTGATCAATTGAATGGAGCAGCAATGTTCTCGAATATTGTTCTGATATCCAGATATCATCAGATACACATTAAAGAAGAGGACATATATAAGATAGATTTTTAGACCAAGTATGGGCATTATGAGTTTGTTGTAGTTCCATTTGTTTTAACTAATTCTCTAGCTACCCTTATGTGTTTGATGAATAGCATGTTGCGTCTATATTTGGACAAGTTTTTTATTTTGTTCATTGATGGTATATTGGTATATTCAAAAAATGAAAAAGAGCATGGCGAGCATTTAGCAGCAGTGTTGAGATTATTGAGAGAGCATTAGTTGTATGCTAAGCTCAACAAGTGTAGTTACTTTCAAACTGAGGAGCACTACTTTGGACATGTGGTTTCCAAGGACAATATAGCAGTGGACCTAGAAAAGGTAAGAGCTATCATGGAGTGGGTATTTACCAAGAATGTGGATGAGGTGAGATCTTTCATGGGGTTAGCAGCTTATTACAAGAGGTTCATTAGGAACTTCTAGAAGATTTATTATCCTATCACATCATTGCAGAGGAAAGGTAAGAATTTTAAATGGACAAAAGAGTGTGCAGTAAGTTTTGAGAAGCTCAAGTAGTTATTGACACATGCACCAATGTTAAAGATTGCATATCCAGACGAAGAGTTTGTAGTATGTACATATGATTGCAAGAGAGGACTTGGTGGATTCCTTATGTAGGATGGACAAGTGGTATGTTATGATCCATGGAAGCTGAATGAGCATGAGTAGAACTACCTGAAACATGATCTTGAGATGGCAGTGATCATACATGCGTTGAAGATGTGGAGGCACTAACTTCTAGGCAGGAGGCTTGTATTGATGAGTGATCATAGTGGGTTGCGGTATCTATTTGACCAACTGAATCTAAATGGCAGGTAGGCTTGGTGGTTGGCCACAATCAATGAGTTCAATTTTGAGATCAGGTATATCAAAGATAAAGAGAATAAGGTGTTCGATGCTCTTAGAATGCGGATACAAGTAATTCGCATAATAGCTATGAGCTCTTATGGGACAGATTTACATGATATGATCTTGTAGGAAGGTCAGCAGGATGTCAAGTATATGGAGATTGTGCATAGGTTGCAGCAGAGTATAGGTACAAGTACAGGTAGTGGTACAGGTACATGTATAGGTAGTGGTACAAGTACAGGTACAAGTAGTGGTATAAGTAAGGTACAAGTAGTGGTCATTAGAGAATTTTTGAGTTCTAAAATGGGCCTCCTAATAAAAACATACAACCAAAATAAACTTTTAAGAACCAATAGGATTCAAGTTGATGATGTCAACCATGGGGGATGATTCACCATTTTTGGGGTAAAAAGGTAAAAATATTAAAAAATAATAAAATAATAAAACTGCTTTTTCAACTTGTATTTTCACTTTATCTCCCTAAGGTTTTACTCAAATTTCCAGGGGGAGTACTCGTTGGATGAAAAATTCAATTCCTCATCCAAGGAGTACCCATGTTGCATACTTTCGATGGACCCTGCTACACAAAAAATGATATATACATGAAAAAACGTGATTACAATCACGTTTTTCATGTATTTCTCATTTTTCATGTAGTAGGGTCCTTCAAAAGTATGAAACATGGGTACTCCTTTGATGAGGAATCAAATTATGCATCCAACGAGTGTTTCGACTCGAAATTGGAGTAAACCCATAGGGAGATAAGTTGAAAATACGAGTTGAAAAAATAGTTTTTTCTTTTTTTCCCTCTAAAATTTGATGATGCAATCTAATTTTATTTTAATATTTCCACTATTATTTTATAATTTCCTTAGGAGGCCCATTTTAGACCTCAAAATTCACCTAATGAGAGGTATAGGTATATATGTAGGTGCACAAGATGTCGATTATCATCTCACGACAAATGGTTTGGTTAGATTTAGAGACATGATATATGTTCTAGATAGAAGTGAGCTCAAGAAGGTGAACTGGAGGGAGCTTCATGTGAAACCATATTCATGTCACCCAAGCTATCAAAAGACACTGACAACAGTGAAGAAGTTTACTATTGGCCGAATTTGAAGAGAGACATAGCAAAGTTTGTGGCTAGGTGCTTGGATTCTCAGGATGTGAAGGTAGAGTGTAAGCATCCAAGTGGACTGCTATGGTTGATTCTGATTCCAAAGTGGAAATGGGAGGTCATTTTGATGGACTTTATCACAGGTTTTCTGAGGATAATGAGACAACATGATTCCATCGTGGTTTTGGTGAACAGTTTCATGAAGGTATCACACTTCATTCTAGTGAAGTCTACATTCTCAAAGAGTGATGTAGCACAGTTCTTCATTAGGGACATGGTCAAAGTGCATGGTGTTTCGAAGAAGAATGTGTCAAACAAGGATGCAAGTTCACTTCCAAGTTTTGGAAGGAGTTATTTGCAGGTTTGGGCACAAAGTTATCCTTCAATACAACTTATCATCTGCAGACAAATGGACAGACAAAGAGGATCAACTGGATATTGAAGGACATGTTGAGGACGTATGTGATGCATCAGCAGTGGAAATGGGAAGAATACCTTCCACTGGTAGAGTTCTCTTACAACAATAGGTACTAGGAATCACTGAGGATGAGTCCATTTGAGGCATTGTATGGGAAAATTTGTAATACTCCCATCAATTGGAGTGATCCAATTGATAGGGTATTGATTGGAATGAACATGTTGCCAGACATGGAGCGGGAAATGTGGGTAATCAAGAAGAATTTGAAAGCAACACAAGATAGGCATAAGAGTTATGCACATCGGAATAGGTTTTTCAAGGAGTTATAGGTTGGGGAATAGTTCTACTTACGCATCAAACTGAAGAAGAGTGTTTGAGGATTGGATTGTGTGCCAATCTAGAATCACGGGTTTTTGGACTTTTCAGGATTATTAAGAGGATTGGTCCAATATCCTATCGACTTGCACTACCTCCAAAATTGAAAGTCCATGATGTTTTCCATGTTTCATTGCTTAATAAGTATGTTAAGGATGTTTATCATGTGATTGAAAGGTATGTATTGCAAGTGGAGCCAAAAGGAGAGATCTAACCAGAACTGTAGTGCATTTTACAGAGAAATATGCTCATGCCCTGGAGCTAAGAAATCGAGCAAGTTAAGGTGAAATGGAAGCACTTTGGGCCGATGAAGCTACATGGGAGATGGAGGATTAGATGTGGGCTATTTATCCTTCCTTATTCATTGGTTGAGTGGATGTTTTGGTATGTGTCTTTGGTATATGTTTTTGGTACATGTTTTGGTGATGTTTGGTATATGTACATATGTATATGAATGTAAATATTGCCATGAGCTATGTTATAAAGCTCCAATACGTGGTATGGGTGTCATATCATTATGATGTTATACTTGTTATGTTGTCATGTTGGTTTTCTTCTTAGGAGGATGGTCATTGTAAATACTGCAACGAGCCAAGTTATAAAGCTCCGTGGGTAGTATGTTTTTCTTACAACAACCTTTTTGGTTATAGGTGTTGTTGAACACCAAGGATAGTGTCCCCCCAAGGGGAGGGTTCTATAACAGGCGTGGTGAAAATTCCATGTAATAAAAGTTAATAAAGGCAAATAACAACCATGGTTGATGGGACACTTATTCCAATCTAAATGTTGGGAAAAATCATAGTTATGGGGATCACTTATGCTTAATTAATGGCTAAGGAATTTTGCAAAGGAAATGGAAAAGGCTTTGGAAAGGAAAAGTAGCATTTTGGCACATTTATTTATGAAAATAATGGAAATGAGGAGAAAAGGGAGGTGAATGATCACATGTTGCATGGGAGGAGGAAAATGAAGTTAAATAATGGAAAATGAAGAAAATAGAGGCCTCATTAATAAAATGTCTTATGAGGATTAATTCACAGACTTTTGTCCGTTTAGTTTTGGAGCTCTCTCTCTATTCTCTCTCTCTCTCTCACAGCCTTGGAAACTTATATTTTTCTTGGAGCACTCTTGGAGGAGTGTGGCATACTTGGGGTTTTGGAGCAAGAAGGCAAAGGAAGAGCAGGAAAGCATAAGAGGCCATCAGGATCAACAACTGCAATGAGTTTTGCTTGCAGGTACCAAGTTGTATGTACATTTTCCTCACTAGTTTTGGCATGCATGGCATATGCATGTGGTTTATTAGTCATGATCTATCATTGGCATGAAGGATTTCCTAGATTGACTGTAGATTTGCCTAGCCTTTCCATTTCCAAGATAGCCACGGTGTTGTGGGTACATTTTTTATTTATTTTTGGTTGGTTCTCATGTTTCCTTTAGCTTGGGTTGAGTTACTAATCCTGGAAACCCTGGTTGGAAAAACACTCAGGAAGCCCTATAATAGCTTGGGTTGAGTTACTAGTCTAGGAAGCCTTGGTTGGACAAATGCTATGGAATCCCTTGGTGGGTTGTGTTACTAGTCTTGGTATCCTTGGTTGGATAAACGCTCTGGAAGCCCGACAACAATTGTGGGTTTAATTACTATTCCTGGAAGCCTTGGTTGGGAAAAACACTTTGAAGCCCTAAAAGGATCGGGTAGAGACTGATTTGATGATGGTTTTGTGATGTCTGACCATGAGGTGGAATCACTATTTGATGGGTTGAGGTGGTTTGGCCTTTGGAAGCCCTAGATGGTTTAATTGATGTGTTTTATGAGATCCTTCATTCATGCTTGGAATATGGCACGAGAGTGATCAACTGAAGAGATATTTGGCTCAACCATGTCTATGTTCAGGTGGATTGTGGAAATCTTGAACTTGGTTGACCTTTGCATCATTAATATGAGGTTATTTCTCCTTGTTATTTCATGAGTATTATAATGGTTCATATGTGGATTATATGATTGTTGTTTCCTTAGTATTTCTATTGTTATTATGTTCGTTATGGACACATATTATGATAGTAGCTATGTATGGCTCTCATCATGTTTTTACTTGTAAATGAATCAAAATGTATCTATGGCCTAATGGATGAAACTACAACTAATGTGTTGAGGCCCATCAATGCTTCTTAGCGATTCCCAAATGAGTATGAGACCCCTATGCTCAGATATGTTGTTTAAACCTATAGATTACATAATTATGACATGTTTGACGAAATATATGTCATGGCTAGTAGGGGTCCAATCAAATCCTTGTTCAAGTAATTGCATTTGTATCATTATTTTGTTGTTATCTTGCAATTTTGAAAGTTTCATTGAGTTTTGGGTAGTGACCTGGGCTCTAGGCTTGAAAAAGTGGCTCAAGTACTGGAGACGTAGGCACAACACTAGGCAGAAAATTCCCTAGACACATGCATACCCATGTTGTGGGAGCGTTTGGAGCCTCTTGGATGCATGCTTTTTCATATCAAGGGAGATTCCATGGGTTTAATGGTCTAAAAACTCAATGGGAGAGCGGTTGGGATGGTTCCTAGGAGTCCTATTGCTTATATGGAAGGTTTGTATGGTGTGTTTTCATTGGTTCCACTTCCTTAAGGTGACTTAGGAGGTCGAATCATATCATTGTTACTTCTCACACATGTTTACCCTAGTTGGATGATTACTTGGGTAGATATGGGAGGAGGGCATTAAACCTCAATTCTAGAATCCACTTTAATACTAAATCTTGCAGTTAAAAATTATCTTCCTTCACCTTTTTGTCAAAAAACTTTTCCAGCATTTCTTGGAACAACTGTACTTGGTTATAGGTTTTTTCTCTCAATGCTTGGACTTCTATTTGTTTATTGATTCATCTATCAAGGTCATTAGGTTAAACATCTACTCCTACAACAATCTCATCATTGGTACACTCAAAGACATAGGAAAGCATGCCTCAGTGCCATATAATAACTGAAATGGTGAAGTTCTGATTGATTTCTTGGTGTTGATCCTATCTGCCCATAAAGCAAATTTCAACTCTATATGCCATGCCTTTTTGTTGTTTTCAAATAGCTTTTTAATGTTTCTAATCAAACTTTTATTAGAGTAATAAGCCAGATCATTACCTTGGGGATAATAAGTTGTTGAATGGATCAAAGTAACATGATACTCCTCACAGAATTTGACCATCTTATGAGATTTGGAAGCTTGAGCATTATCTGTTATGATCCTTCTAGGACAACCAAATTTGGAAAAAATACTTTCTAAAAACTGAATCACTACATTATCAATACCTTGCCTTCTGAGCATAGCCTCAATCTATTTAGTGAAGTAATCTGTAGTAGCCAGTATCCACCTATGTGGTCCTGAAGAATATGGATGAATATGACCAATAAAATCTCATCCCCATTGTTGAAAAGGAGTCTCTACTGAAATGGGCTTCGAGGGTAATGGGAGTAGTTTTGCTTTCCCTTTAAATATCTGTCATTTGAAACAAGTTGTTACTTCCTTAAGGACATTAGAAAAAATATTTGGCCAGTAAAACCTTGCTCTGAGAATCTTATTTTTCATAGCTTTTCAATAATGATGGCCTCCACAAACACCCTGATGAAATTCCTTTACAACTTCCTTTGCTTCGTTTTTTAGTAAACAGTTTAGGAGGATTCCTAATGGATCTTTCCAATACAGATGGTCATAAAAACAACAATACTTAACAACCTTCAATTTCAAAGACCTCGCTCGGGTTTTGTTCATTCCTGATGGAGCTTCTAAATTTCGCAGTACATAAATTATGTCATGATACCATGGGGAATTTTTAAGTTCATTAGACAACTCTAAGTCCCTCCTCTCTTTTGTATCATTTAAACATATTTATAGTAAATCCATACCCAAAGAATCAACATATGTTTATGTCATCAACTTTTCCAAGCCCTGGCCTTTAATCAACCTTGCTAGCTTGATCTCTAAGTCATAAGTGATCCACTTACCTCGTCTTCCATCACTGTCAAGTTGGATTAAAATTTTGCTAACTACGTTGTTAGGGAAAAATGATTTAACATGAGAATGAAAAATATACCATCTAAAATATTTCAACACCTTAACAAGTATGAATGCCTACTTCTCCATGATATTGTACTTCAATTATGAATCCCTTAATGATCTGTTGAAAAAAGAAATAGGTTGATCTTGGTTGTCACTGTTTTTCTGCAGTAATACTTTGGAAATAGTGTGTTCATATGCAAAGGAAAAAAGCATAAATTCCTTTAATAAATATCGACTTATTAGAACAGGTTCATGTGTTAATGCATGCTTGATCCTATCAAATTCTTCTCTAGCTGAAACTATCCACCTAATTTCGTTATTCTTTTCCAACATATTAGTAGTTTCCTTTACAATTTCTGCAAAATTCGGCACAAATCTCCTTAGTAAATTAAATTTACCAAGGAATGATTGCATGTCCTTTTTTCTTCGAGGAAGTTCAAGCTTTTTGATTACTACAACTCTTTCTAGATCAATTTTAATGCCCTCTTTAGAAGCAATGTGGGTCAATAATTTACCCTCCTTCATAGCAAAATGTTACTTTTTGGGTTGAGTGAAATGCCAAATTTCATCCACCTTAAAAATACATGTCTGAGATGTTTTAAATGATCCAAATTAGATGCATAATATACCATGATATCTTCCAGATAAACCATTAAATACTTATCCTTTTCTCCTGCAAAATTTATGTCCATCGCCCATTGGAATGTAGCTCCAACATTCATCATCCCGAAGGGCATTTTTGAATGCATAAACATTACCCACATCATAGTAAATGTTGTTTTATCTTGATCATTAGGATGCACAAGTATTTGGGTATAACCTGAAAGCCCATCTAACATGGATGTCCTCTCCAAGCCCACAAGACTCTCCAAAATCTGCTCCATTTTGGGTCGGGGGTAATTATTCTACAGGGAAACTTTGTTTAAATCTATGAAGTTGACATGTGGTCTTATTTCTCCACTTTTCTTTCTTGCAGGTACAATATTAGCTATCCATTTAGAAAATCTTAAAGAGACAATTATTTTAGCATTAAGAAACTTTCTTCCCTCCTTCTCAATCAAAGGCAACAACTTCTGATTAATTCTTCTGAGTTTCTACTTGAAGGGTTTATCATCCTCCTTGAGTGGTGTGGTATGTTGAATGATACTTCTATCATATACCTTCAAATAATCCTACTTCCATGCAAAGACATCCACAAAATCCATTAATAAATAAACATATTCATATTCATGTTTCTCATCCAAAGAATTGGAAAATTGAACAATTTTGGGCTCTTCCTTAGTTCCTTTATCAAAGTCCTGCAATTTGTTACTATTTGGTTTGATCTTTGAATTTACTAAAACATCCTTACTATCAAACAATCTCTCTAATGGAACTAAACTGCTGGGAATAAAATTATTATTAAGTTGAATAATTGGTTAATCCCCAAATGCATTTAAAAACTTCCTTGAAACTGGCTCTAATTCTATATCTTCATCAATCTGGGTGTTGGTAAACTCATTGGTCATCTGTAAAATTCTATTAATATGCTGTTCATCTTCAAAGACCTACCAGTTCCTTGTGATATTTCGAATAGATGGTTTATGATTGATCTCTATTTGATAATTTATGTTTGGATATATAGGAATTTTGAACATTCTAGTTGAATTATCAAGAGAATCAACAATACAATTTTCCTATCTAAAAATTGTTGAAATCTTAGGTCCAAAAAAAAATTTACCAAACATATCCTCAACTTCATTTTGGTAGGCTCTCATCCTTGGTTGCTTTGTCTAGTATCTCCCCTTGACCTGATTTATAATTAATTATGAGTCCCCAAAAACACAATTCCCTTTAGCCTTTTGCTTCTTGAGTATGTTTAAACCAATGATCAAAGCCTCATATTCGGCTATGTTATTAGTGCTTTCAAAATATAAATTGAAAGAATGCAATTGACTACCTCCCTCTAGTGTAATGATTCATATACCAGCCCCTGCTTCATCCTTGTAAATAGATCCATCAAAGTGCATGTTCCATGTCTCATTATTCTCAGGCACTCGATCATTTTTTGTTTGAACTTGATCCTCCTCTTGTTGTTGGTTCTCTTCCTCCAAATTTAAGTCATTATATATAATTCATGACCCCAAATCAGTTTCTATAACATAACTAGGATGATTATTTGGCTTAGCTTTTCTACTCACCACATACTTCAACTAGACTTCCTTATAAAGTCTCCTTATTTTTCCAAAAACAGGGATAAAAGCAGAGGACATGTCCATTTGAAGAGTACCACCCACTTTAGCTAACCAGGACGAGAAAGAAACATTCTGAATCTTGGCGAGATATTTTCCACCGCCAAATCCATCACAATTCTTTTGCGAGTATTTGAGTCAAATTTACAACTAGGTCTTTAATCAACCCCAAACATTTGACCTTTCTTGAATCAAAGGAAAATAAATCTTTTAGGGTCTAGTGATATCAAGTCCTAGGTTTTCCATAACAATCTTTGGCATCAACTTATGTGATTCTCCTGAGTCCAACATGGCATTATGCAAGGCCATATCATGAATGTTAAGGATGATATAAAAGGGGGGAACATATTCATTTACCTCAATTAGATGGGGACCAAATAAAAATTTAGGTGATTCATCCCATATACTTCAAGAATCTTGAGCATTGATGTTGATTGACTAATTAGTTTGTGAGCCCTTTACTATTTTGATAATATGTTCCTTATATTGTACATTCTTTAATAACTCAAAAACAGGAATTGAAATATTAATATTTCCTATTTCTTTTTCAAATTTGAAAACATATTGAACTTTCTCCAAATCTTTCACATTTCTTATTTCCTTCCTTCATCCATTTTCTTAGGTGCATATTTCTTAGAATCATCTTGTATTTCTCTACTGTAGGCTTTGCCGGAGGAATATTGGCCACAACATTTCTGTCCCTGAGATTACACTGTCTTTGAATATCAGCTACTACATTATTATGACCTTGTTGATATATTTTTGCATCTACCATTAGCTGAGAGCTATTGTTTTCTTGTGAAAACAAAGCTGATTTATCATGAAATTCCTTGGTAAAAAATACACGAGTCTCCTCCTCATCATGACAATTAATGGGTTGATCCAAACTTTCCTCCTGGGGCTTTCCTCAAGAAAAATTTCAAGAAAAGGCGCCCTTACTTTTTGTTGATATTCATGACCTTTTTGACAATTTTTGGGTACTAGGGGTCTTATAAAATTTGGATTTATAACTTGAGGTCGAGGCTCAGCTCTAGGAGGAGTTAATTTGTCAACAATTTTCTCCATGGCTTTTAGCATGACATCAAACTTGGTATTTGCTGATAAATATGGTTCATCCTTGATTGTTTTCCTTTCAACCCTTATTTTATCTTTTTTGGCCAACAAATTAGTTTTTACTGCTATGGAATTACTCTGCATTTTTGTCAGTGTAGCATAATTTATTTTTCATAATTGAAAATCGAAATCAACATCAAAAGCAACAGGATAGTGAAGCAAAGCTAATTTAGGAGGGGGTTTGATGTCAACTGGGACTACATTATACAACTTATTAACCTAGTAAAAAGTTATTGCACTGTCTCTCCTGGGTTTCTTTCCAAGTTATCATATTCTACCAAAATTTGTAAGGGAAATTTATTCTCTTCCCATTGTGCAAGGAAAAGTTGCTCAAACTGTTGAATGTTTGCATTCCCTCCTGTTGGTAGTCCCCTAAACTATTTTTTAACTTCTCTCAAGAAGATTTGTGAAAATAGTCCCATCTTAACATCATCATCATCCACCTCTTCTAGATCTATAAAATAATTAAACTTATCTATACATTTTTGAGTAGTGAAGCCTCCCTGACCATCAAATTGTATCAAGCATTGGCCATAATTTTGAGGAAGATCATGCAATTTCCCTGACAAAGCAAGAGGGGCATATCTAGAAGCCATAGTTCTTTGAAATAAATTTGAGGTGACTACAATGCTAGGGATTTGAATAGTAGTTGAAAATGGAATTGAAATTGATGTGGTTGCAACCAATGAAGCATGGGTGTGAAATATGACAGAAGTAGATAGTGTAAAAAAAGGCAGCACAAAAATTGGAAAGTAGGAAACATGGAGATAGCCAATTGAAGATCGTGAACTAAATGCTCAAATTTCTGAAACTAGAGACAAATATATTTGTCTTGTTGTGATAACCTTACTTCTTGAGAAGACACACTTGGAATATAAGGCTTAAACTTTGTCTCATCAAAAATACTTCTGACAAATCAGATTATGGTTTTGACCTAAATAAAGTGTGTTCAAACTCGATATCAAATTAAATGTATTCAATGGATTTAACCTCTTTAGGTAAACACAAATATCTTTCTAAGTGAATCGTACTTGACTCCTTTTCATATTTCCTCTTCCTGAAAAGAAAAAAAATAAAAATAAATAAATAAATAAATTGGACTTGAGAGAGACTCTGGTGGATTTGGATCTAGGTGTCTCCTTGTATAAACCCCTTTATGAGCCAGATCTTCCCAGTGGAGTCACTAGGTGAAGCACAACTTGAATTTTTCCGATCATTTTTCACCATCAATGATAAACTCTATATCTTTATCATTCCTCCCAGGGATGATTTAACCTTCGCTCCTCGACAATGGCGCCAAAATTTTATCTCTCAAATTTAACACTAGTTGTGAAAGGGAATATCTAAGGTAACCTCTGAACCAAAATTGTATATTGGAGGCTAGTCCCTTTGATCCAAAGAGGTCTCTCCATGAAAACTTAATCACTAAATTCTTAGCAACTAGATGTGTCTTGAAAACAATGGCTAGATATTTAGGAAGGTGGTATCAAAGTAGGGTTTGGTTGGGTATAAGAAAATTATTCCATTGGGAAATGGAGTCAACAAACAAAGATTTAGATAAAATTACCAAGACATTAGCTGTGTGATCAAGATGGACAAAGCCATGGTAGATGGAAGACCTTAGACCTATCAAATATCTTTTGAGATGGCAACATAATATATAAATACAAACAACTACAACAGGTCATGAAACATGAATCCTAGAAGTTGTAGAAGAAAGAGTGCTGATGTTTAGAATAGATTAAATAAAGAAGTAAATTAATGGATTTTGTTACATTACCTTTATTCAAACATCAGAAGAAAATCATTCAATGAGCATCACATAGAATGAAAATTATAAATTTCAGGAACACTATCTAGGAAAACCATCCCAGGAATATCTATATCAAAAATCACAATATTATGGTCTTGGGACTTAAAAATCATAAAATTTGACAAGCAAGCAATAAATAGACTTCTTTTGTTCGGAATCCAACCTTTTTTTCTTTATTTTTCATATATTATATAGAATAGATTATAACTGAGATCCATAGTATTTAGAAAGATAAGTCTATTTTAAATATTACAAAATACGCTATGTTCTTCAGATAAGTTTGATTTAGATAAAACCCAGGCATATAATTTAGAGAAAAATATTAAAAATTCTCGAGATGCTTATTGTCCTTTAGAGGAAAATCTGGAAACAATCACTAGAAGTCCGGTACTCCTGGAAATCTGCAAAATCCCTCAATTGTCTACATGAAATCTCTGGATTTATGGCCATCGAAATCTAATCCCTTATTTGTCTAAGTGATTAGGCTATGATAGATCATAGGAACGTTATTTCTTGTGCATTTCTTCTTGAACGGATCCCAAAATCTTGTCATAAGTTCAAATTGTTATATGGCTTGGTAGAAACCCCAGGGTTAAAAAAAATCGAGCTTCCCCTGTTAAGAATGCACCACGAAAAATCCTTATTTATTTTTACTTAATTAAATTAGGAGGAATTTGAATTTGAATTTCAATAAAATACTTGGACGTAGTTAACTTAGGTGACATCGGTCTTGTCACTCAATTAACTTGGTAAATTCGAGTTGGAGACACTTAATTTTAATTCTACATGATTGATTTCTAATTTGTAGCAATCTATTTCAGTTAATTTGAGTTATTGTCAGTGTAACTAGTTCTCACTGTTAGTAGAACTAGTGGAGGTTTAGTCAAGGGTGTGTAAATTTTTTCACACTTAGCAATCATCCAGTTAAACTGATCAATCAGCCTTAATGAACTCATTCATGCAAATAATTCAAGTTACCGAGTTGAGATTGGAGTTCAAGGGAAATGTATGATCAATTGTAAACTATTATAAGTTGTACAAGTGGTGCATGTAGTCAAAGAAGGACCGAAAGGAATTGTGAAATCCAAATTGGTGAATTTCCTGATTAATAGTGGCCTAATTCCTAAGGGAACAATGCAAGGAAATGGGAGCTTATCAAGCTGAGGAATTGGCTAAGTATTGGCTTGAGTTAGTCTGTGAGGTAGTGAGATAGATTATACTAGTGCAGAGGTTGCTCAGGCTTGAGCTAGCATTTTATTTCTTCTCTATTCTTTGATTAATGCAATAAAAATAGTAACGGGTTTTGAGCAATCACTTTCCCCTAGATAAATATCTGTGTATGTGTGTTGAATCTCGATTCATGTTAATGATTTGTATTCTCGATCGAGATTTTCTTTCCGTAGATGAGTAGAGTAGCTTTAAGTCTTGTGTTCTAATAAATTTCATGAGCAGTTGTGAATCTACACATTAAATTTCTACATGGTATCAGAGCATGAATCACATTAGAGAAGAGAATTCAAAGATTTCTTTGTAGGTGGATTGAATTGGCAGAATCAATTCTTCAGAGCTAGTAGGGTGGCTTTCTATGGACTGAGAATCGAGTATTCCCTTAAGGATAACTCAAATTATGTTTCTTGGAAGGACAGGATGGAGGCAATGTTGGAAGATAATGGTTTGAAGGAATTCATAGAGAATGATATCCCAAAGCCTCCAACATATGATGCTCAAGATCTAGTATAATGGAGGAAGTGTGTAGAAAAGGAGAGGATGATCATATTGGAAGGAGTTTGAGACCATATTGTCTCGAACCTTCATGGGAAAGAACCTCCATATGAAATTTGGTAAGCCTTGACAGATTTGTTCTAGAACAATAGTTACCACAGGAAGTTGGCACTGAAGGACAAGCTTCGGAATATTAAGATGCTAAAGGGAGACACAATTCCACAGTACCTCAGAAAGTTCACACAACATCACGATGAATTACATCAAGTTGGTGTTATTGTAGCATAGGATGATTCGGTGAGCATAGCCCTTCTAGGCCTTCTCAAGAGCTGGCACAATTACCAAGATTCAATAAATGGGAGGGAGAAGCTACCAACTTGGGAACGCCTTTGTTCTGATTTGGTACATGAGGAGATAAGGCAGAACACCATAAATGAAACCTCATCTAAGGGTGATGATGAGGAGAATTCTGCCTTCACCGAAAAGGAAAATAAATGGAAAGGGAAGAAATCCCAATCCAAAGTAGAATCAAGTCAAGGGTGCAAGAAGAAAGACTTGTCCAAAATGAAGTGCTTTCACTGTCATGAACTCAGACACTATGCCACAAAATGTCCACACAAGAAAGCAAGCAAGAAGACCACAGGAGGAGCAGTAGGTGAAGCCTTAGCTTCATAGTTCAAACTTGATTTTACCCTCATTGCATGCATGGAAAGAATAATGATGGGTAGTGTGTCATATCTCGACATCAATGCCTCATTCCACATGACGGGAAAAAAATAAATTTTCAATGACTTGGAGGAGAAGGATCTCTAGATGCACATCAATATGGGAGATGATGGAAGGTATACCATGACCAATATTGGTACAGTTACCTTTCAGTGGGATTTTGGTTCCGCCTCAGTCTCAAGGATGTGATATATGTATCGGGCCCGAAGAAGAATCTAGTTTTCATCGTGGTGTTGGAAGATTGTGTCTATGATGTGATATTTAGCAAAATAGAGGCCTTCTTGAGACACATCACCATGGGACAAGTGAAGAAAGTTAGGGTTTGAGTGAATAACATCTACAAATTAGATGTAAAAGACTATGCAACATTGAGCACAAAAGCAGAGAAATTGCAAAGCCGAGATGTCGACAAATTATGGCATAGAAGACTTGGCCATTTACATCATGGCACTTTGAAGATCATGTAGCAAATTTCTACAGGCCTTCCCAATAGAGCAGTAGGGCAACAAGATACATGCAAAGGTTGTACATTTTGAGAAGTACACAAAATCCACCTTCAATGATCAGGACAATAGGGTGCATGAAATCCTTGAAAGGATCCACTCTGATGTATGTGGACCTTTCTTTACAGCCTCCACTACCAAGAATAAGTATTATGTTATTTTTGTCGACGATTTCTCATGGAAGTGTTGGATCTACTTCATGCAGAAGAAATACCATACATTATCCATTTTTTTGCATTTAAAGCACTTATTGAGAAAGAGACTGGAAGGAAAGTGATGGCTCTAAGGAGCGATAACGGTGGTGAGTACATGTCGAATGAGTTAAAAAAATTATGTTCAAAGGAAGGAATTCGACGAGAGTTGACAACACCTCATAACCCACAACAAAATGGGATGGCTGAGAGGAATAATAAAATTATTGTGGGAGAAGCACAAGCGATGTTGCATGGACAAAGCCTACCTCTACACTTGTGGGTTGAAGCATGCAACACAGTGCTATATTTTCAAAACAAGAATCCTCACAATATTCTTGGCATGAGTACAACAAAGGAAGCTCTTTCAGGGAAGAAACTAGATGTGTCACACTTCAAGATCTTTAGATCAATTTTACTATCATGTTTCCAAGGAAGTAAGGAAAAATCTGAGTCGACGAAAGAGTTAGGAATATTTGTGGGTACAATGATACACCTCACAACTATCAGGGGAAGGAGATAGTGAAAAAGTTGGAGGGAAAAGAGAGAGGTGGGAGGGGGCGATGGCATAGAAAGAGGTAGGTGAGAGAGAGGGAGTGATAAGGGAGATAGAGAAAGGGAGGGAGGAGAGTAGGAGGGAAGAGAGATAGAAAAGGGAGAGAGAGAGTGAAGGGAAAGAGAGAGGGAAAGGAAGAGGGAGGGAGAGATGTATAGATATGGAGAAAGCATGTGTATGTTTTGGGAGTGATATAGAGAGATAAAGGAGAGGCATAGGGAGATGAAGAGAGAGATAGAGAGAGGGAGGGAGAGATAGATAGATATGGAGAGAGAGAGTGTTTGTGTTTTTGGGGGGTGAGATAGAGAGACAAAGGAGAGACATAGTGAGATATAGATATAGATGGAGGGGGGAGAGAGGGAAGAATATTTCTTGCACTATATGCATTGATTTCAGTGTCAATGACGATTTCTAATCCTTTTTTATTGCTTTCACTAGAAGCATTGATTTCAGTGTAGATGTTGATTTATAATTATATTTGATTGCTTGAATTAGATGCATTGATTTCAGTTTAGATGTTGATTTCTAATCCTATTTGATTACTTTCTCTAGATGCATTGATTTCAGTGTAGATGGTGATTTTCTAATCCTATTTGATTTCTTGCACTAGAAGCATTGATTTTAGTGTAGATAGTTGGTTTAAGGGGGCCTGGCCCAGGTTTAGATTTATTCACGCCAACCAACAAAACCCTAACTACTGGCTCTTTTAGCAACAACCTGCGTAGCATAGGCTATAGTCTCACCTGAAGCAATATTGGGGGATGCTAGAACCAGGTTTCTACATCTTGAGGCCTATGTGATGGTCTTCCCGAGGACATATAGCTTAGATATTCCTTCGCGTAGGCCCATTCCTTTTGACTGCCAGCTACTACAAATCTATTGAAATGACCTTTAGACCTTCGCAAAGGTACTTGATTGTACTTAACAAACATAAAAGATACAAATTTACTACTTTCGCACAATAAACTAGGTATTTTGCAACCTTTATAACCTAGATGTTCCCTCGCACAGATCTACACTTTCCGATCATTTAACTACTGCAAGGTTTCTCTAAGGACCTCTTGATCTCCACGAAGAGGGTTAATTATACTGGTTATGCATAAATATTATAGATCTATCTTTTTTGCACAAAAATATAGCATTAAGTCATATAAAATAGATCATTGAGAGAAGATGCATAAACGTAAACAAAATAAGGCATATATGTAATATATTCGATTCAAAACAATCTTTATTAGATTTAGCATTCAGTTACAAACCCTTTCCGCCTTGCGCACTCAATTGTAGGGGCCTGCGCACTTAGTTGTGGACTTACCAAGGCCTCTGTGCACTTAGCTGCAGGAGCCTTCCCCTTTCACCTAAGTATAGGAAACAAACCTTTCCTGATTTAGCACCTTGCCCTTACAATGATTGTCTATCAAAATTTTGATACTTAGACTCGCTAAGAGTCAACTATATATAGCTTTTTCATTACAATACCATTGGTCGCGGACCATGGGTCAGTCTCAAAACTGACCTATCACCTACCCATACAAGGGACTACTGCCCCTTTGACTCTTACTTAGCTTCGCACTTGGCTTCCTCATTTCATGAAGACTTTACATTCCTTTACAAAAACTATTACAAAAATGTCAAAAATTGATCCTAGGGACCTTATCCCAATAGGCCCCCAACACAAATATGGTGACTCACCCTCAAGTCACTCAACTAGCTTCTCCACTTTGTGGTGGAGTTTGTTGAACTCCATCTTAAGTATTTCAAGGTTCACTATGCTCTGTACTATGGCATGCTTCACTTGTTCGACCAACTTCTCTGTAATTGGCCCCTCCATTGTGAGGCGCATGGTCCTATGTGTATGTTGGAACTTCTTCAGATTCTCTTGGATAGCCAGAGTAACCTAGCTTGCTTCCTCTGTCCATGGTTGAGGTCGAGCTTCCAAAACTTGTTCTTTGTGCTGCAACTCCTCAACCTGTTCCTGTAGCACCTTCATTTCCTGTAAGCGCACGAAGCGCTGGATTTGCACCAACATGTGCGTAGTCACCTTGATCTCATCGATTTTTTGCTGCACCTCTCTAACCTTTATACCTAATATCTGCAAGTTAGAGTCCTCTTGCAAAGTGGTCGATAACTCCATTACATGTTCAAACATAGAATTGCATCTTGATACTGCACTATCCAAGGTAGCCATATGTTCCCTGATGGTTGCGTCATGCCGCTCCCTAACCTCTAGTAGATTAGTCAGCTATATTTTTAATTGCGGCTCAAAGATCTTCATTTGAAAATCAAAAGTAACTCGGCCTACCTCTTCTTTGGTCTATCGCACTGCAACGACCAATTTTTGAACCTTTTCTAACACAACCACATTCTCTAGAATGTGTAATTCTAGTACTAAGTTAACGCTTCTGTAATTATTGCTTCTAGGCTCTGGCTTCGCGCTTCACGCTTCAAGCTATTATTTTTCCTTAATAGCCTAAACCTTCTCATCAAACATTTTATCATTGTTCATTTTCACTTTGCTTATCACCTATTGTGCATGTTGCTGTCTAATCCAAAGCTCATATGAGACCCCCTGATGTAGTGCATGGAGGGTCTGAAGTGGCAATGCAATTAAATTCATAACCACTCCTTTGAGCCTCTGAAGATGGGCGTTGTCTTCCTTTGACTCCACGCGTAATTTTCCTTCTAGCAAGGAAATGACTTTGAGGTCTAGAGTTCGTTTTGGTTCCACGACACTCATGCTAGCTTGCTTCGGGCTCTCTTAAACCCCACTCGCTTGTCCAACGCTCACCTAAATTCTCCCTATTTGAATCTGCAATCGCTTAGATCCTTCTAGAAGTTCCCCAATGTCTGCATGTATTGTTGCTCAAATTGAGTCCACAACTCTTTCTTCGTGTCTCTGACCTTATCCCCAATGTCATCAAGGTCCCCTTCTCTGAGGACCATGGGGTCAATGCACACTTTCTTGTCTGATTTGTGCTTTTTCCTTGGTCTGCCATTTGTCTCCTTTTGTTGCTTCAACAACTTGAATGGAGTGCTCTGTGTGTCGCCCCCACCTCCTTCCTGCTTGGACAATTCCTATTCTTCAGTATGCTGGGAAGCCCATGCTTCAACTTCCACTGTGTCCTTTTTTTGGTGCGTTCTTTCTCAGCACGCTCTTTATCACTGACTACCTTAGTAGCAACTTCTTTCTTCTTTTGAGTGACCTTTTGACACGCTTCTGCTTTCTCTGCTTCTTTCCTCTTTTGCTCAGTTTTTGTCTATGTGGAGGAGCTCTCTCCTCCTTTACTGGTTTCGGCGCTAAGATCTGTGGGCTTCCACCACTTCGCTTGCCATAGTCCCACAATTTCATACACATCGACCTCCGTAACTAAGTATGGCAACTTGTGCCTTATCTTCTTAGGGTCTTGCCTTGTGCGAATGGATACATTGTGAAATTCAACCTTAAATTCTGTGAAAGCTCGCAACTTCTCAAACAAAGTTGGAGACAACCTTGGCCTCTAACTTATCAATATGTGGAGGTCCATCTAAACCAAAATCCAAAAAACTTTGGACTCCATGATCCTATCTGGATCCTTCATCACCCACAGTGAACCGAACTTTGCTGCCTCCAATAAATCTTCTTCCTGCAGAGGGAACTGACTATCCTCTGACAGTCACCGTGCAACTAATACAATCAACAATAGGAGCTAGGCATAGTGAAATGCCTTGCTCTCCTCCTGCGCTTCGTGACAGTTTGTTAAGAACTCCTTGCAAAGGTATTGTGCCTAGTTGTATTGTATGCCCTTCGTGCACTATGTAGCCAACGAAATTACTAATGCGGGAACATCGTCCACATGATATTTTCTCATTACATTTCTAGCTAAAATTTGAGCGAAAAACTGCATTGCTTGGTTTGGAATTGAGCAGAAAACTACACTGCTTGGTCTATAATTAAGTATATGGAGTACCCGCGTGACTTCTTGACAAGCCCAAACTCAATTTTCATCCTATCCATAAGCTCCTTCTCTTTCCTCTTGCCTCCAAAATCCTTGGTGGGGTCCACCCCTTCATAGGGAAACTTCATAATTCGATGGATCAACATATCTATTATGGGGATGGGTTCGCCTAACCATAAACACCCATCATGCACCCTTTCTAGTTGTGGCTCCATTCCCTAAGCTCTAGTCCACCCCTTCAAATGCTCGCGAGGATCATCTGTTATGAAACCAACTCACAAAAAGATAAAAAAGATGGATCAACACCTTAGAATTCAGCCTCTTTGAGGGGCAACCTCCTTTACATTACACAAATGAATTATTCTTTGAAGATTCAAATGACAAAACCTCCTTTATATATAGGAGTCTAAGGAGTCACAATATAACCCAGCCGACCTAACAATAATAATATAAAGGCACAAAAATAACAATAGA
>APFE030673167.1:117074-127924 GCA_000404065.3 Pinus taeda | reverse complement strand
TTTAATGGAAGCGACAGTTAACAGTGAGATAATGGATTGGGGAAATATATTGTCAGATAAATTAGCCACTGCAATTCTCGAGTTTAGAATTAAAACTCGCGTGACCGATAGGTCTATTCCTCCGTTTTATTTTAGTGCTTATATTTTAGATACTCTTTGTTTCAACTCTGAATTTCCTGTACTTGGGTGGAGATGGACTCCACAAGACCCCATGCCAATTCACATTTATCACCAAAAGCTATGGAAAGTGCACTATAAGGACCACCTGTACCAAATCTGTAATGGTTTTATGTTTCCTATTTACCATGCCATTTTTGATAAGTTTGCCCCAAATATTTCTTCACAAGCAGAGATTGACCTAACCG
Organism: Pinus taeda; assembly: GCA_000404065.3. NCBI lineage: Eukaryota > Viridiplantae > Streptophyta > Pinopsida > Pinales > Pinaceae > Pinus > Pinus taeda. The sequence continues at coordinate 127,559 of APFE030673167.1, read as the reverse complement.
CTCTAGGAAACTGGTTTGGGGAGGATAAGTTCACATACATAAGGGTTTTTGGTAACCTTGCAAGACCTCATGTCCTTCCTCTGTACATACCTGACAAGTTGTTAGCTCGAGAATTAGCCTATCAAATTACGATCGCAGGAACATCCAAGACTCTTAGGATTTAAAAAAAGCAGGCTTGGCCTACTTTTCCTTTGAGATGCGGTGTTTATACTTTGCACGACTACAAGCATGCGGAGAAGGAAAGTTGTCTATAATGTGCTTGAACAGGCCAAACTTACAAGGTTTGATCATAAGGAAGATGATTTTGATGACTTATTTTCTTTGGCAGAGTCATTATTCCAGGTACAAGCACTAGCCAAAATGAGATATAACGATGAAGGGCTAGTAGAATTCAATAAGCTCAGAGAACAAAGGTTGCAAACTCTACCTCTGGACTTATTAGCTACTACCTCGACAACACAATCAAGCGAGCCTGAACAACAACTCATTGACAAAACTCCTGCTGTATCAAAGATTCTCGAGAAAGAAAAAGAGAAAGAGTAGGAGAAAGAGCAAGAAAAAGAACAGGAGAAAGGGCAAGAGAAAGAGCAGAAAAAGGAGCAGGATAAGGGCAGCGAAAATATCAATGTGGATACCCATATTGATCCTAAACTACTCCAAGAATGGCAACAATTTGACTCCATTATAAGCAATTTGGAAGGTCTAGAAGGTGCCAATACACCCAAAGTAACAGATGGACAAGATACAGCGTCAACAAAGGTTCCGAATGAAGGAACCAGCGGCCTACCCCCTAGCATGGATTTAGAAATAATTCCAAAAGATCCCTCCGATCAAATTATTTTGCAGGTGGAGGACATACCTCTATTAGATGTCTTTTACAGTCCAAAACACAAGACTATAGTGAAAAGACAGCAGAAAAGGAGAAGACTTTATCAACCTTCCCTATTTCCAGAGCAAACAGAGATAACTAATGTAGTGTGGAAAGAAGAATTTGACCCTTCTGATGACCTAACGAAGCTTTCTCAGTGTGTTGGAGCTTATTCGGCGGCCACTATGGACAAGGCATCGGAAGTGAGTAATCTACTTAAAGAAAAGGACCAAGCAATTGTTTTGTTGCAAACACAGGTGTCCGAAGCACAACAGAAAATTGAACAGTTGGAACAACAATTATCAACATAGCATCAATTAAACAATCAATTGAATAAGCAATTGCTTGAAGAGAAACAGAGAATAGACTCAAGCGCAATACAAAAGCAGAAAGAATTATCAGAAGCATTGGCTAGGTTAAAGATGATGAATGAGCTAATGATGAAAACGAAAGATGAGCAAATCGCTTAGCTGTCACTTCAAGTAGAGAAGTTCAAGAGTCTTCCATAACCTGCCGATTTCAAATCTGAAGCGCTACAAATTAACAAGGCATTGGTGACACAGTTAAAACTGTTATGTCATAACATTTCTCTGGTTGAGCCCCTTTGTGATATAACGACATCAATAGTTGAAAAATCAGTTGATGCCAGACAAGATTTGGAACAGGCCGATGAGACTCTAACAAATTTTCTTGCTTGGCAAGACACCAAGGAGGGGCCGGCAACAAATCTACCCAAAATCCTAGAATCACACAAGGAGATCCTGTTCTTAGAATGGCAATCACAGCTGATGAAAGCAGAGAAAGAGGTTTCCATATGTAGATTATCTACAAGTAACTTAATTGAGTTAATCAATAACACTCTTTATCGGTCTAACATGATTTCACAATGTACCCTAGGTAAATTACTGCTAGCTAAGACATTGGAGCAAGCATGCAATCAGGAGTTGGAGAAGAATAGAAGATTAATCGTTGGCATCCAAAGTTTAACTTGGGATACCTATTGGTTTTTCTTAGTAAAACCATACAGTCAAAGGGTCACCCTCAAGTGTTTAACCAATGCGATCGATTGTATCATTCTCGAAATACATGATGCCACATACTCAGCTCAATTCCATTCTCATCTCAGCCACCCTCCAGAATTGGAACAGATGCTTGTAATCTGCCAACTCAAATCAAAGGGAGAACAACCGAAACGATGAATCATGCTGTCAACTACCAACAAACTTGTTGTGGAGAAGATATTCAAGATTTAGTTATACCAATTAAATAGCATTTTATTTTTGTAGTTAGTTAGTTTAATTAGTATTTATAGACCCTTTCATGCATTTAGAAAGGGTCGTCAGTTTTTGTATAAGACTCAAACCTGGAAGTTGCACTATTGTGCTTCTGGTATATTTTTTATAAAGACTGGGCCAATATTCCAAATTCTAACGAAGAAAACTTTTATGGGATGTGCACTATTGCCTTGATGTGAAAGTATCTCTAAGTTGGAAAAAGGAATTCAAATGCGATTGATATCGGGAATGATTTACAGCACATATGGTACTATTATCTATGATCTTGTTTCATTCTTTTATGTGAATCGTCATTTGATTACTCTTGCTATCATTGGATATATGTATGTGTTTTCAACAACACTCCTTATATTTTTCACTATTGGATGTTTAAGGAATGTTATTATTTTAGTCATATATGTATCAATGATATATAAAGGATAAGTGTAATAATGTTTTATTGATTACTTTATTCAACTATTTGAACAAAGTAATTACTATATGAATGAATGTCTTTGTTTACCAAATAAAGTCATCTATATGCTTGTTTGTGAATAAAGATTACCAAACGTTACACTAAAAACAGAAATTTCCCGGGATAGGATAGTTATTTATATTTTTACTTTTAGATTAAATCGTTCATCCATTACCATTTTATTAGAAAACCACTTATTTATCCATCCCCTTTTTATCCATCATTGGGAAATTGGTCCCATTATTTCCAGTCGGAGCCACCACACCAAACGGAAAAGGAGCTGCATTAAGGTCCGGACCGGGTGGTTTTCCCCGATGTTGTTGCAGTGATTTTGGAGGCATCAACAGGCCACAAGGAGAGGAGGTCAAGCCTAGATCAACTGAAGTCCAATTGCAGAGCTTGGAAAGTCATGCTTGGGGTTTTTGGGTATTTTGAATCCAATGGAGTAGGTTGCAAAGCCATTGGAGCACTGTATGTGCATGTAATCAGAGAATTGACCATTAATCCAAAGAGGGCCAAGCCATTGAAGCAGGTCCAAGGAGATGTAGCCCAAGAGGGGTGAACTCCTTTATCAACTTTATGTTATGAGTTTGTTGTGTTTTATTTCTTTGCAATTTACTTGTTGTATATGTGTTTTAACTAGCTAATTAATCTCATGAATTTCTCATAAAAGACACTCAATACTTGACTCATAATCCTTCACAATTTGGTTAATATGAGACGATCCTAAACACATATTTTTAATACTTATGAGGGAGCTTTCATAAAATTAACAAGTTTTTCCAACATTTCAGATCAATTTGGTATTAGAGCACTTGTAAGCTCACTTTAACCTTGAGATGGTTTGCCAAGGTTAGCTAGAAAATTGGCTATTGGTTTTGAATTTGTGTAAGAAGAATTTAATTGTGTGCAAGTGTATGTGATGGCAGCTTCAACAGGTGATGTTTCTAATCCATCTTCCTTAGCAAGACTCTTTGATGAAGAGATGTTGCAAGAGTTTATCATCACGAGAGATATGGTTCAAGAGTTGTATGAAGATAGGAAGGAGAACACTATACTTCAAGAGCAGTTGATGGCCATGAAGGAGGAGAAGCAAGATCTTCTTGAAAATATGCATGAGATGGAGATTCAACTCCATGATGCCAACGAAACCCTAGCCAAGTATGTGCATGAAAATGAGGTATGCAATTCAATTTTATCTTCAATTTCCTCTGAAAATGAATGTTTTGGTCTTTTTAAAGACACACTAGAGGAATAAGGTCCATATTGTTGATGAAGATGGGCTATGAAGGTAAAGGGTTAGGCAAACATGCAAAACCAATTGTTGTCGAGGAAAGGCCTAGGTATTTGGGTCTTGGTTATGGACAACATGATGGAAAATGCTCCAAATCCAAGGAGGCACATGAAGGTGTTCCAAGAAGGACTTTCATTACATGATCATCACCTCCAGCTTGTGAAATTTGTGTTCATGAGGAATGCAAAAGTTTTATATCCACTTTGCAAGAAGATGCTCATAAGCATGCAACTAATGAAAATGGAAAACAAGAGGATGTTGAAATATCTAAGGTCATTGAAACCATTGTTGGTATTCTGAAGAGAGCCAAAACCTCATCAAATTCACCTCCTCAAGAAGGCGACAAAGGTGAAAGTGCAAGGTATAAATTTGCCTTTAATCAAGTTTCTTTTGATTACAATAAACATGGTAAATCTTCACATAAGATTTGGAGAAAATTTACATGTTCCTTTTGTGTTTTGAATAACCATAATGTTTTGAGGTACTGGAAGAGGATAGCCATACATAGGAAACTTTCAAAATAGAAGAGATAGAAATCCAAAGGTCCATCAGATAATGGAAACAATGTTGAAAAGAAGATGCGATTATTTTGCACTCATTTCCCTAAGCAAGGTCATCTTGAAAACAAGTGTCGGACTTTGCATCCAACAAGTCATCCACGACATTTGAAGAAGGTGGAGAAAGATTTTGACAAGAATGGAAAAGATGATTCCATAATTGATGTGCGTCAGGATGATACACATGATGAAGTGCAGTTGAAAGAAGCGCCATTAAAATGGTTTGCAAAGAGATGGTTAGATTTCTTAACCAATTAAGGGCTTACATTTCTTTTGATAATTGATGCAAATATTGCCTTATTGATGCATTTCCTTGTTATTTGGATGCATTTCTTTTCTCCTAAAACTATGTTGCATATTGCATGAAGCAAGATGTTGGAAAAGTAGAGTTATGTTGACTCACTTAGATGCAACAAAGATGGCAATTTGCAACTACAAATTTGCATGCATGTTGCATTCTTGAACTTGCATGTTTATGCCAGGAAGATGTTCGAAAGTGGAGTATGTTGACTCACTTTATTGTAGAAAATTTGGTTATTTCAGCTCTTTAAGTACTCGTGCATGCCAATAGGATTCTTGTACTTGTGATTGTACTTGTGAGAGAGTTGAGAATTGTTATTCATGCATGAGAGTTTGTGTGTGTGAATAGTGGAATTTTTATTAGTTTCATTGTGCTTGAACATGCATGAGTGATTGACTTGTGTTGGTTGATTGTTTTGTTAACATGTATGTTGTCAACTTGAGAATGTTGATCATTTGCACATGCATGAGTGTTGGCTTGTGTTGGTCGATTTGCACACGCATGAGTGTCGGCTTGTGTTGGTTGACTGCTTTGTTAACATGTATGTTGTAAACTTGAGAATATTGATCATTTGCACACACATGAGTGTCGGATTGATCATTACATGTATGTTATATCGACTTGGAAGAGTTGATTTTGTCCCCAAAGATGAAAGGGAGATGTGATAAATTGTTTCATGAGAAAGTGGAATTCTTGTTGTAATTCGTCAAGTTATTGTACATGTTTTTACTTGACTTAAAATTTAGTTGTTTGAAGAAGCATGTTTTGTCGACTTTTGTTTAGTAAACCATCGACTAAACACCAAGATGGTTTATAAACCAAGATGTAAGAGTACATGGAAATGTTCACATGATGTGACATTTGTCGCTTTGAAGAAGCAAAAGGAAGAGGTCGTTAAGTTATATTCTTGCATGAGTGTTTTTCAAGGTTAATGTTGTTTCTTGTGACAACATGTCGTAGGATTTTGAAAGGTCCATGCTTGAGCAAGAGGTTCATGACTAGCCTTCATTCTAAAATCATGACACGAGCAACATGTTATGATGGAATCAAGAAGTGACTCTTGTAAAATATCAAATGGTCTACAATACAATTTGATGTGTTGATGCCAAGAAGTGAAAGAGATGGCGAATGCATTCTTCCAGATGTGGAATTTGGCACTGTGGAGGTAAAAGAATGGTCATTTCTTTTCTTGTTATTATTGATATTGGAACTCATTGATGTAGTTCACTCAGATAGGCTTAACCTGGAAAAGTGGTTTCCAAGGAGAAGCTTGCATCAAATGCATGTGTTGCAAAGGAGGAACATGATTCTCAATGGGAAGGCCATCAATCAGATTTCCAAGCACTGAGGGGTCACTTTGGTACAACAAGGTGTTTAATCAACAAGCAACCAGTAAGTGTTGGATTGGGTCAGCAACAAAAGGAGAACATTGGCTGAAGTGCCAAGCCATTTGCAAGGCAAGGCATGCCAGTGAACCCAAGTGGTTGTCATGGAGATTTTTCCAAGTAGAATCAATTGATAGAAATTGGGAAGGAGAAGAGTATTTGGCTCCCATCAGATAACCAGCTTTTGTGGGTCCAAAAGTCTGTCAATGGGAAGGAGTGATCAGAATTTGGATTAGGGGCACAAATTTGCTCAAAAATCAAAGTGCTTGGAATCAATAAAAACCTTAACGAACACGTCCGTCTCGATGATACAATCCCAACGCAACTCTTTTCACTCAAAACGGATTTGGTATGAGAAATATATCGCATTTTGTCCGCTTTGCCAAACAGAAGAATTTTGAAGGAAAAAAGTACAGTCACTACCCAGTCAGAAGTCTGTACTACCAACGTGGCAGGTGACTGTGCAGGTCAAAATTTTGGATCAAATCCAATGAGATCATGCCAAGTGGTGCTTTGTGATTGGTTGACGGTTTGGGAGGTGGGCGCCAAAGGTAACTTCCACATGTGAACATGCTAACACTAACCACTAGTAGTTACGTAACTGCCAGGTAGCATTAATCGCCAGGTAACCTTAACATTGACCATCACATGTGACCAACACTGCAAATTTAAGCACTAGCATCTTATGCTAATCACGCACTTAGCACTAACTGCAGGTTTAGCATTAATTAATCCAAGATTATCACTAATTAAGCGAGATTAGTTTGGCAGATTTTTGGTGGAGCTGAAAAATATGGAGCTAACTCATAATTTGGTGGAGTTAACTGGAGTTTTTCCAGATTTAGTGGAGATTTCCTAGAAAAACTGAAGAAGCCATAACTTTGGCAATTTTCGACCAATTTTTCCTTAGAGAGAGTCATTCCTAGATGATTTGGATGCTCTAAACACAATGGAATAGGCTGCAGAGGCAGAAATTGTTAGGTCCCTATAATATTAGTGATCCCCCCATTACTATTGTCGTTGGATCCCTTATTGTTATTATTGTGCCCCTATTGTCCCCATATTGTTATTATTATGCCCCATAGAATCCACTATTGTTATTTTTGTGCCTTCATATTATTATTGTTAGGTCGGCTTGGTTATATTGTGACCTCGTTGACTCCTATATATAGAAAGGAGGTTTTGTCATTTGAATCATCCAAGAATTTTTCATTTGTGTAATGTAAATGAGGTTGTCCCCTCGAAGAGGTTTATTTCTAAGGCGTTGATCTATCTTTTCTATCTTTTTGTGAGCTGGTTTCATAACATTTGGTATCAGAGCTTTGGATTCTAGGGTTTTGCTGCTCCAAATAGATCATCGTGCCATTTTCGCTATAACTTTTTTTCTGCGACATTTCGTTAGCTTAAAAAAACCCATTTGGGCCGAAATATTTCTGAACTTTGGGTCCAAATTTCAAATCTTTTCTCGCTATTCTTGTGGCGATATGATCTGAGGAAGTTGGAGTTTTCGCAGACTCCCAAATTACATTCCAAACAGGTGACCTGGGGAAAATCATCATAACTTTTGTTTTGAGCATCAGATTGAAATATTGTAAGATTTTTTAGAAAGAGGACGACCTCTAGTTTTCTGTGTATCAGTTTCATGTACTAAGGTCAAAACAGTGACACGTGGCACGTCATACAAGTTTGCTCTTCTGAACTAGTCTATAATCAGGTCACCATGGGAGATTTGGCATAACTCTTCCTTGGAAATCCAATTTCGATCAGACTGGTGGCATTGGAAAGAGGACGTAGAGGGCTACTGTAGGTCACAATTTTAGAACTGGGAGATCCAAAATTATAGAGGTACATCAGATTCAATATCGAGCTCCTACAAAGTGAAAAAAGGTGTGTATTTTTTAAATTTTTTTGCATAAGCTTGGTTTGAAAAATAAGTTTGAAGGAACTCAAAGGGCATAGTGAAGCATTATTATCAGTAATCGATGCCCTGGAGAAAGAAAATGCAAACACCTAGTAAGAAACCTGAAAGTTATAGCTTGACTCATGAAGAAGAGGAAGAAATGCAACATGATATATCAATATTATGAAACCAAGTGCAACAAATTTCACTCGCACAAAAGGTAACAGAAAATAAAATGGATGGTTTAAAGAATGACGTAGAAGCTAAGATGGATGGTTTAAAGAAAGGTGTAGAAGCTAGGATGAATGACTTGGAAGCTAAGATGGATGGCATGGAAGCTAAGATGGACAGCATGGAAGCTAATATGGATGGCATGGAAGCTAAGTTGGATGATTTAAAGAAAGGCATGGAATATTTGCAGACACATTTGACAAAGTTTCTACAAGGAATGCTTACTAATGGTGAAAGGGTAGTAAAAGAAACTCATGATGAGAACAAAAAATGTTAATCATGATTTCATAGACTCTAATGTTGGATCAAAGAACCACCATGTTCCAAAGATCGATATGAGAAAGTTTGATGGCAAGGATCCCGTAACATTGATACTATAGAAGGAGCAATTTTTCAATCTCCATAATGTGCAAAACACATAAAAGGTACGCATTGCAGCTTTATATTTGGAACCAAATTAGTTTGTATGGTATCGATGGCTTAGCTCTCGTAAACAAATTTTCACTTGGGCTATTTTTACGGATGAAATGGTAGCACATTATGAGGATACAAAAAGCAACACTTTTTTAAGCCAATTGATAAATCTCAAACAAAAGGGTTCAATGATGGAGCACATTGAGGACTTCCAAAAATTGAATATAAGGGTAAAAGATATTCCAGAGGAGCATAGGATTGATGTGTTCATAGGGACTTTAAAAGATAACATCCAACATGAGGTTTTCCTTTTGGAACCAGATTCATTGGAGAAGGAATTCAGGTTGGCAAGAAAAATGGAAAGCAAAATTCTGGCAACAAGGAAGCCTACCACTCACAATCATAAAGATGGAAGTGTTGTTTCCCCTGGCCATCCACAGCTAGAGGGTTGACACCACAAAAATTGGAAGAAAAAAGAGAAAAAGGGATTTGTTACAGTTGTGATAACAAATACACTAAAGGTCATAAGTGTTCCGAGAAGAAATTATTTTACATAGATTGTGAAGAGGAGGAAGAAAAGGAACAAGAAACGTCAAAAGAAGAGGATATACACCAAGAACAAACCTTAGAAGAAGAAGAAATGAATCCGACCATATCTTGTAATGCATTGGCTGGAATTACCACTCCTCCAACTATCAAGATAGAAGGACATATCAAGAAGAAAAAGGTAATAATATTGATTGATTCGAGAAGTACCCATAATTTTATTCATTGTAAGATAGCCAAGGAATTGAATTGCTTCCTATAACCAACACCAGAGTCTCAAGTGATGGTTACAAGTGGAGGAACCATAAATTGCTCAGGAAAGTTCCATAATATCAAGCTACCCATGGGAGAATATGTATTGAATAGCCCAATGCTTTCCATTCCAATGGGTGGTGCTGATATTGTACTAGGAGTCCAATGGATACAATCCTTGGGTACAACAACTTTTAATTTTCACGAACTTTTCATGAAATTCTCTTTAGAGGGAAAGGAAGTTGAATTAAGGGGCATTGCAGGGAAATCAGGAAAGATAGTTAGCTCTAATTGAATGAAAAAGATTCTAAAGAAAGAAAAATGAGGCATAATCGCACAATTATGTTAACTAGAGGTTCCCACATCGAAATCATCCATTTCTCTAGATCTCCAAAAAGTCTTAGACAATTATTCCAAGGTATTTGAGACTCCAAAAGGTCTCCCACCTATTCATGATCATGATCATGCTATTAATTTGATTCCAGGAAGTGTTCCTCCAAATATTAGGCCTTACAGATATCCTTATGTCCAAAAGAGTGAAATTGAACGCGCGGTTGCAGATAATTCAACCTAGTCAAAGTTCTTTCTCTGCTCCAGTAGTATTGGTTCACAAGAAGGATGGATCATGGCGCATGTGTCTAGATTATAGGTAGCTCAACAAGCTCACTATTAAAGATAATTTCCCATTCCTATCATTGATGAATTATTGGATGAATTGCATGGATCAATTTACTTCACCAAGTTGGATCTTCATTCAGGATATCATCAAATCATAATGAAGACTAAAGACATTCCAAAACAACATTTAGAACTCATGAGGGTCATTATGAATTTTTTGTCATGCCTTTTGGCCTTACCAATGCACCTTCTACATTTCAAGGTTTGATGAATTCCATTTTCAAACCCTTCCCTAGAAAAATTATGTTAGTATTTTTTGATGATATACTAATCTACAGCAAGTCTTGGAAGGATCATGTTGAACATGTTG